>JAJLXU010000009.1:338703-362267 GCA_030571545.1 Zygosaccharomyces gambellarensis
AAAAAAAAAAAAAAAAAAAAAAAAAAAAAAAAAAGGAAGAGCAAATCTGGGAATCACAACAGCTGAGGAAAATCCTCGGCAAAATCTTTGAACTGCAGACCAACAACGCTTGGAATTGTGCTATCCACGATGATCCCCTTCTGCACAGTTACTTCATGCTTATTACCACCAAGTTTTAGACGGAAATTTGGACCCGATAAGTATTTCCATTTATCACTTTTCAATTTCAAAATCGTATTTTGGATATCATCATTTATACTAACATTTTGGTCGCAGTAATATACGGAAATTGCATTATCCGACGTCTGAAAGTGATTTTGAAATCCACGAACACAGGTCTCCACGAATTCTTGAGTAAATTCCAAAGGTACGTTAGCCACTTGGGATCGAACGCTATCGACGCTATTACAATTCCAAGTTATTCCACTGATATAGTCAGGTTTCAGTAGACCTTTGAAGTTTTGCAAATTGGACTGAATTAACATAGTACCATGGTGATAAGCTTTTCCTTTAGCAATCTTATATGCGCTCCCACTAACCTTATCACCATCTAGTGTAATATCGCCTCTCGAATTTAGTTCTAATGTCATATGTGGGTATTTATTAATCAACCATTTAACAATAAGCTTGTTAAAGAATTCCCTATCAAATTCTTTCCTCGAAGTAACAAACGAATAGTTCACATTACCCAAATCGTGAACGACTGCACCGCCTCCAGATAACCTTCTTATAAATTCGTAACCTTTTTGGGCTAGAGCATTCAAAGACACTTCCTTCCAAACGGTTTGATTCTTTCCGATAACGACACAGTTCTCATTCTTATAGAACAGTAATCTATGATTGGAAAATTTATCACTTATGGGTGTATGTCGAAACACATAGTCCTCAAGAGCTAAATTGTAGTAAGGATCTGTAGATAAACTCTGTAAAACGAATTTACCTCCACTTTTAACAACATTTTCTAATGCAGGTGCCGTTAACCTATCATAACCAACATTGTACAACTCATTCATCTCCTGATTTATTTCATCCAATTCATTGACGGCATTGGCAGCTGGATCTACAGTTTTAGGTTCCTCTAGATTATCCTTTGGTGTAAACATGTCAACATACATGTTATTAAAAGACCGGTACTTATCATCATCACCTTCATCTGGATCAAAAGGTGTCTGCTGGGCCAAAGTTCGACAACAATATCTAGATAACTTTGACGGTAAACATCTCTTCAATATTCTCCCAGTAAGTAATGACATTTTCTAGCAATTGCCTGGAATCGTAGGTAGCGAATTAGTTAAGATATCTGGAAGATTGACAAAGTCATCAAGTCGATCCTCTGAAGTAAAAAGTCGGAAAATTCAACGCTCACTACAATTGAATCAAACGTACCACCAGTTCAAAAAACGACTTATTAGATCTCTATTGGTGGACTTTATTCAGCTAAGCAAACAGGTGATAGAATTTTTAAGCGTTGTTTTTTATCAAATTGAACTAAGAAAGCGCTAAATTGCAAGAATTTACTTCGAAGAGCTCAAATTATAAGTTTACAAAGGTACTCCAATTGCAAGATTATTCATAGGGGATCTCTGAACTCGAACAAAATACTGTCAGAACCCCTATATTTTGTCTATCGATTGCACGATTGGTAGCTAAGAATTTTCATTGGAAACTTTAAGCTCATCACATCCTATGGCCAGAATTGAGCAATAGAAGAATACAAGCAAACACACAAGAATTTCCATTCAACTATGGATCGCACACAACAGTTTCTAAAAGAATGTCTTTTTACCAAAAACTTTGAAGATCCCAATAAACCCATTTCTGATAATAGGTTACAGGAAACTTTACTCATCTTACCAACTGACGGAGGTGTATTTCAGTCATTGAGAAGAAACAAGAAGAAACTAAAAATCACTACCGGTAGAATAGCGGAGTCAGATGCAGCAGATGCATCGTCTATTAAACATCCAAACTATAGAAGAATCAATAAAAATGCAAGAGTTGCATTATGGGATTACATCAATCGAAGCAAGTCCAGTGTACGAAATGCCAAAAGGATTGCTCATGAACAAAATATAACAGACAAACATGAATTGACAGAATATTTAAAGTCACACCATTCTCATATCTTGCAAGATCTGCCAAATTTTGATAAGTTCAGGCCTATGCATGAACAACTGTGGATCGGATATGCGAAGGAGATGCTTGGTATTCCTCCGGAGGTTCCTGATGCCTCCAAATTCAACATGAATCTTCCGCAAGCCCTATTCAAGCTTTCCATGGCTGATTATAACGGTTCACTTTTGCAAATAATTAAAAGCGTCAATAGAAATATGATTGGTATCGAGGGTCTAGTCATTTGGGACAGTCAAAAGAACTTTATAATGATCACAGAAGGAACCCTGGTGGATGAGATTAAATGTATCCCCAAAAAAGGAACTATCTTCGCATTTGAAGTGCCTTTAAATCATGAGGACGCCTTGCAGTTCAGCATTTTGGGGGACAGGTTCAAATACAGAAGTAGTGATCGTGCCGGTAGGAAGTTCAAAGCTCGCAGGGTTGATGATATGTTATATTATGTAGATCCATCATTTTGAATTGGTTCACCAGTGCCATTGATGCCGTCATGACCGTCTGCAGATGCTATTTTAGTCAACTTATCTCTAATTTCATTTATAAGTTCAGGATTATTTAAAGTCCTTTGCAGGTGTTCTTCCAACTGAATACCATTTTCCCCTTCTCCTAATCTCCTATAACCTTGCTTGAATAATTGGGCTTCAATCAATGCACTTGTTGATCCTCTATTCTTAAAAATCAGATTCTCATCATCCGCAATCATCTGTTTTACAACGTCTGCAACATTATTTCTAATTGATTGTTCTAACGATAATTCATCATTTTCAGGCCCACGGGCCAAAATGTTTCTTTTCAACTGATCAAAATATCCTTCACGTTTAAATTCATCTGCCAATTTCCTAGCATCATCTGCATTATACGTCGTCATTAGTTTTCTTGTTTGTTTGTTTTGACATGCTTAATTGATTATTTGAACTATCCATATGTTTTAACAAGAAGCTTTTGTCTTACACAATGAATAAGTATAAACTTAAATCAATGTCACCAGACATTAGAACTCTAGTCACAAGATATGAAACGCTCCTAAGGCAATATTTCGATTCAGATAGGAAACTACAATGGAGACGAACTGCTCAAGAGTTAGCTTCTCTAGCAAAGTGCGTGAATGATCACCTTGAAGATGTTGATACTGAACCTCTCGGAAAACTGCTATTTGATGAAATTAATAGGAGAGGTCTCAATAATGTTCCTATAAGGAACTACAGGGATTATGTTTCTCTTTACAATGGAATCTTTACCAGAATGCAATATCTAAAGAATCATATCGATGAATGGTGGTTTGAAACATCGAAGAAATCGCTACTGAACCCTGTAATACATGATCTTCCGACATATTTAAAAAGCTGCTGTAATGATTATATTTTCGAGGGTAAGGACTGTCTTCATGATGGCATTTGCATCCTAGAATGTATTCAATATTACATTCGCAGTACTGGTAAAGATGAGCATGGTCTTCTAATAGGATTCGATGGGGACTTGGTTTGCCGGTCTAAGAAGCGGATTAAAGAACAAGAGAATGATTTTGGTAAGGTCTATGTGATATGGAAGAAGACTGAAGAGTTCTTAACAAAATATGGTTCGGACATACTATTGGAATCTCCTGCATCTCAACTTTTCGGAAAGAAGCTATCTCAGAAAATCCCAGAAAGTTTGACGAGTTGTATCCTGGTTCCAGATTACTCTACCTTTGATAATGAAAGCTCTAGCGAAGATCACGAATCTGACATCCTTATTGCCGGGTTTTGCACAAACAAAGTATTTCGTTGGAAACACAACTTTGATTTATTACTAAAGAAAGTGAGCTTGGTTGATAATTTCCGGTGGGAGTCGTTTCCTGATAGAAAAAGGTTTCGAAGAGAATTTGAGAAAGGCTTTTATGATTTGAATGATTTGCATGTTCAATTATTAGAATATCTTTCTGATAGATTTCACGGTAATTACGATGCAATAAGGAGGAATCCGCTTCAGAAGATTTCCGTCTCAGAAGTTGAATGGATCGATGCTGTATCCACTTTTTTGATCTGTTACTTACCATCTCTCGTTCAATTTATGAATTTGGTCCTGCGAAACGTTTTATTAGCTCAATTAATTGTACTAGGCCCCAGGTTCCAGTCTTTTTACAAACATGAGGCCTGTTTGGAAAGGCAAATTTTTGATAATATCTGTGAATTCCTCCCAGGAAGATTGCTTGAACATAGAGGAACAATCAATTGGATCGCAAAGTTGCCCGTAGAGTCTAAAACTACTGATTCGAATGGTCCAATCTTTGAAAAGCTATTTCTCAAGAGTCAAATAGCTGAAAAGTTTAACTTGTCAAGAGAAGAAGAACCAATTTGGCCAAACAAACATTTTAAAAATTCCTGGGATAAGCAAGTGGAAGAGTATTCCACGCGAGAACAGAAACTACACGGTTGTTTTAGCGAACACCTAATTGTAATGAAGTTACCACTACCTGCTGCGAAAACTAAACGAATCACTTTACTCACTAATTTGTCAATTGCAAGCATCTTAAATCTCTTCAATGATGCTCCCAAATTTAAAATAGAGGAAATCAGACTAAATTTAGCCATTGGTATCTCTAAGGAGCCCATCTTACAGGACAGTCTGAAGAAACTCTTGAATTTTGGACTAATAGTTTTTACAATAGACGAGTTCTATAGATTCAACTACAATTTCAAGAAGACGAGTTCTTCTAAACAGTTTTTAAAATTGAGATAGACAATGAGACAATATACGACTAAATGGCATTTTATTATTTTATTTTAATTTTTTTTTTGTCTAGTGTTTTTCTTGTAGACTTTCACTATCAGCACGCGAAAGCCTTGAAGAGTGCCAAAGATAAAAAGGGCTACTACTCAAATTGAATCCAATGAACTATTAACGAACAACAAAAAAAAAAAAATAGATTGAAAAGCTGGAGGAGACACTTTCAGACGGGTAGCAGATAATGCCATAATAAGTTACGATGGAGCACTTTCAGTTTTTGGAAAAGCATCAGGCTATTTGTCAAGACCTGGGAGAAAAATGGGAAAAGATATTTGAAATGGCAAATGGAATTTGTCGTCAACTAACGAATCTCGACAGGGAAGTTGGGTCTATTGAAAGTTCGGTCAATGCTTACGTTTATGAGAGATTTTGTATGAAACTTATGCATTCTTTAACGCAGCTAAAGGTTTATGAACCTGTAGAGGATGATGAATATGATAGTAATGGTGGTGGAAAACGACTGCAATTGGTCAATCAATCTAGGTTCATCTCTGATTGGTGGGAAGTATTCTTCACAAAATTTAGGAATATGAGTGATGACTACGCCAGACAAGTTCTCTATATCATTGGTGATTTAAATTCGAAGAACAATCTAAGGGTATTAATGCGAAAATGGAGGCTAATAGCTTCAACTTTTGATAAGGGGGTTCAGTTGGTAACTGGTGCATTTGGATATATATATGAGAATTTGCCCCAACTTGGTCGAAATATCAGGAAGGATTGTGACTTAACCGATCTTGGAATCTTACAGTTAATAGATTCATTCAAAGCTCAGATGGGATCCAAATTCGTGGTACTTATTGAAACGTTTCTGGAAAATGATATATCTGAAAAAAATCCAGAGAACTGGGTGTGTGATAATCTCCCCCACAAGCTTTTCCATTACCAAATTATTGTCGATGAGGAGCGAAACCTGACATTCCAAGACCTTTATTTCGAATATCTTGCCAAGCATATCAAGAATAACGTGGTACTCCCAGTAAACGTGGATTTTACGAAAAATTTAAAAACAGAGTTAGAACTTAATGCCAAGATTACGTTACTAATATCACCTACACTGATAGAAGAATCTAATGATATTTTTCTGCAACATACCATTTTAAAGCCCGAGGTCGCATCCCAATTGATGGAAATGGAGAAGGATAATGTACAGTTTTATTCTGTTAGAATGCCTGGTAGTAGCTTCCCCTTTCCAAAGGAAAATTTCTTCCTGCTGAAGGTTGCATTTGAATCTAGAGGTCGAGTGCTAGAACTGGAGATGATCTATAAAAGATTACTGAGGAAGTTGATGAAAAGGGCACATTCAGATTTGGAGAAGCTTTTTTCAGAAGCTTGCAAATCAATCTTACTGGTTTACGGTCACCCAAATTTTGTAGCAATTTCTCGAGAGGAAGTGATCAAAACCTTAGGCGGATCTTTAAATATTATGGAACTATATGTGCGCTTTTGTGAATCTAGTATTCGTAAAGCCAACCGTGATAGAAATTTAGGAGATCATTTTGCAAGATCGCGTTCGATCTTCCATGCACCAACTTTGCTAGAAATGAATCCTGCTGTATTAGATCTTTATTCTCGATCTCTTTTTCGAAGGGCAATTATGCAAGGTGCTATTTCAGTTCTCAAATCTCTTAAGAGCCCCGAATCTTTGGAATACCAATTAATAGCGTTCTTTCGGGAAATTTACGGTACTAGTTCTGAATTCCGTAACTTGGAAGCAACAACAGAGATTATCTTCAAGGCTTCTAATTTAGAATCAAGCTTTGAGCGCAGTTCATCTGATAAGCACAAGTTCATTCAGCCATTGGTCTTCGAGAAAAAGATGGTACCGACGATCTATCAACAAGACAGTAATGAAGATGTGGTTTTACCGCGTGAACTAATTGATTCATGGGGAGAATTCATTAAACATTTTAATTTGGAGGATAAAAAGCCAGAGTTGAAGAAGGTTCACCCAGTCTATCACCTCCAACATTGTGAAGTTTCAACGCCTTATAAATTAAAGAGTGGCAAGAGATTATGCCTTGAGTTAACATTGTACCAAACTTGCCTGTTATCTTTATTTAACGATTTTGATGAGTTAGAATTTAATGATATCATGACAAAGTCGAGAATGACTGAAAGCACACTGGTTGTCGTATTAAAGTCTTTTGTAGATTCCGGTCTTCTCATCTTACAGGATAATAACAAGTACACCTTAAACAAGAATTACAGTCCCGATAAAAAGAAGATTAAAGATGGAAAATTGCGCATTCCGCTCTCTAGACCTGCTGTATCTTCTAATCCAAGTTCTTCCGGCGGAAATATACTGGTGAGCTCTCAACATAATGAAGGCCACAGTTCACAATGGAAGCAAGAACTTTTGAAAGCTTGCATCGTAAGATCTCTAAAAGGGGAAAACAGTGGTTTAAACCTCATAGAATTATTCAACAATGTCGAGTCTCAAATACGAGGAGTCAGTATTGGTGAATTCAAAGATGCTCTCAACGCAATATTGAAGGACAGATTTATTCGGTACAGAAATGAGCGCTACCTATACTGAAGGGTTGATAATTATTAATTATTTATAACTATTTTTTTTTCTCAAACCCAGTGATGACTACCTAAAGCAGAAGAGTTATCAATTATCCAAAGTACAACGGCAAGTTAGCATGATATGTTTATTTATTTTTTAATTTAATTTAATTTTTTTTTTAATCGACTTTTCCCTACAAGTTTCGATTTTTTTTTTTTTTTTTTCCAAACCCAAATCCTACAATTCACCGAAGAACTACGACTTTTATCAAATCACACTACCTGCTTAATCTTGCTCAAATGCTTGGTCGGCGACATCGTAAAGCACTTCCATCGTCCTAATCTGGAAGCCAACGTCATCAGGAGTTTCATCATTAGGTGACACGAGTGTTGGCCCCCATATAATGTATAGTTGCTTTGGACCCATACGATTTTTGGATTCATGACTTACCACACGCTTTAAATGGAATAACAGCGCCCTGAGAGTCCAATATTGGGCATCTGGTAATTTATAAATTAACCCATGCATGTAATTTTTCCTCGTTTTTTCATCAGGGATAGATAGACAGGTCTTTACATCTTCTGTGATTTCCGCAGGTAGTAAAGTGTCTGGCAAAGATGCGAAAAAGGCCTTCAACAGAGAAGCCACTAGATATATATCGTCATCTCTGTAATTCTTGGAAGGTAAAATCATTGAAATATTATCTGGCTCTTTATCAATTTCTTCTTTCAACTTACTCATCTCTGTAATACTAGCTGTTTTACGATAAATACCTTCCAAGTCCAATCCATATTTTTCAATCACATAAATACATTGTCGGACAATGGCTGGAACCATATCTTGCTCATACTCCACCAAATTTTCTAAAGAAACTCCAAACGTTTTAAAATTCTTTCGGGTACCAGGTGGCATAGACGTATTGGTTTGAACCTGCGACAATGGCCTATCAGATTCGGATGTAGTCATTGTGAAATCTGTGGCCACACTGGGTATCCGCGCTGCGTTTGAATTGCCTGGATCCAACGTTTTGAAATCAACCTCGTTTGGGGGAAGAGCACCAACTGGAACTGTCTTTTCCTTTTCCCTTTCTCTTTCTTCTTGTTTTTCTTTTGGAATTGCCTTATTTGCAATATGAGGAGAAGCCATGGCAGCTGTCCCACTTGCACCTGTTGCACTTGTAGCTGTCTTAGAAGTCGATGTTGATGCCCCTAAATCCGACTTATTAGACTGGGTATAAGGACTCTCTGGGTTCTTTTTGCCTTTGGAATTTTTACCAGTATCCACTGAAAACGTAGGAGTGGAGCTCTTAGATGATAAGTTACTGTTAGTACTAATGTTTGGTCCAGAAATTTTGACCATTGAAGGATGTTTCTTGTAATTCACGGGAATTAGACTCTTGTTAACCATTCCGGCAGTCTTACCAGAATTGTTATACTTGTTAAGGTAAACATAGAGATCCTTAGCATTGGTTACCGAACTCGCCACAGATCTCATAGATTTGGACGATTCCATAGGTGCAACAGTAACACCACTGTTTAGGATCAAGTTTTCGGTCCAAATAGTATATTTCTGTAGCTGAATCGACAACGCAGTATCAGTCTCAAGGATCAAATCCTTCAATTCCGACACAATCTTAGGTCTTTCCTTATTGATAAAGGTAGCCCTCAGCGAAGTCGAATGATCCACTTTTTGCTTGTATTCTAAATCCGCAGTGTCGATCTTCCTTAGCAACTCTTCTTCTTGTTCTTTTGTTGTCTTCGATCCACGTAGTGTCAATTTGGTCTTTGTTGGATCAGACAATCTTAGTTTATCCCAATCTTGACATAAAGAATTATATCTAGATTGACTCTTTTCAGCAACATGAATAGCATCCGATACTTCTTTCTCCAAACGTCTACTATTCTCTTTGACACTTTTTCTCATCTTCGTCATTGTAAATAAAAGAGCACTCATTTCGTCATACATCTTTTGCAAAGCACTCACATAACTTTTCTTAACCTTAGCTAATTTACCATCGTATTCCAAAATTTCGTGAATCCTTCGTTTCAACGATAAACTACCAGTAGTCGTATCCATAAAGAAGTGCCTATACTGTTTATCCAATTCTTCAACGTGCCCATCCTCAAAGAAAACTTTCTTTCGTAAAAATTTAATAAATTCTTCACAAGTAAGTAAAGACTGTTTAAGACGTCCTAGCAATGCATTGATAGCTACATCAGAGTTTAAAACGTTTTGAATTTCTGGCTTATCCAAAAGCTGAATGTCTTGAGGTTTATCACCACTCGAAGTCCTATCTTTACCAGATGAAGACGAAGTGACCATGTTAAATATTATGTTGAGCTTTAACCGTACACTAGTGGGATCTTTTCACTTTGGAAATAGTAGCTGATCCATCAAGAATTTTTAATTTCCAAGAATAAATGTAAAGCGATGTTGATCCTTTATCGTGAACACCAAAATACGAATACAAGCACGTGAAAGTGAAAGAAGTAAATATTCTGGCATCTTTTCACCAACTTATCAGATCTGGATGACGAGAAATGTGGTGATTGGTGTTCTTGGAACTTATGTTCTTACTTACTGAGGCATCTGGGTGCCAAATGTTTATATATTGCAGTTCTTGGGGTGTTTTATTACCTGAACAGAATGTACGAGACGCCACTCGAGCAAACAACTCTAATCAGATCAATTCCAGGATCGAGGGGGCTTGATCTGCCGTTTCCAAGCTTTTTTTTTTTTAGTTGCATTGCCAAGATTTTAACGGTACTCATTAAAAATGCCAAGAGTCTCTATAGTCGAAAAGCGTGCTTCTGGAATTGGGCATAAAGACCCAAAGAGGTGGATAGACGAACTTCCGATGACCCCAGGCTCAGATCTCAACTGGCCTAAACTAAACTTCCTCAGAGAACACTGGCCAATTCGTGAAAACAGCCTCCATGCCACACCATTTAGACGCCAATGGAAGATCTTGACGGATCCGAGAGGGATAAATTGATACAAAGAGGCAACAGCCCCAGTTGAGTTCAAAACTCCATACAAATATATCTTGCTAGTTTCATAGAAGTATCAACCATCATTTATGCGATGAGCCGTGTAGCATGACACATGTTTTTTTTTTTCGTCCTATATAAAGTGGAAAAGTGTTCGAACTCAACCTACAACTTAAACATCAACTATATTCCTTCTGCCTAAGACACCATCGACCTTCTCATTGTAATGTTTTACAATGGTTGATCGATGGATGATCTAAATCATTCTTTCTTGCGAAGCCCTGATGATCAACCAGTGCATAGTTCACGCTGAATGCAATTTTTAATGAAGACAAACTTACCATCGATTTTAGTCTTTCGCTCCTATCTGACTGGCTTCCTTCGAAATAGATTTTATATAAACCTTGGTCTGTTCAATTCTTGGGTACAAGTGCATACATTCTTACAGGATAGAGTTCCTCTGGGAGGCCTTTTTGTCTGTCGGTAGCGATTAGTTTCAATCCGCTCTGCTCAAATATATGCTTCAATTTGCTGTCAGATCTTGTCACTGACGAATCCTCAGGATCAAAGTCATCACGATTAGTAGGTGTGTTATTTTCTTTGACTATAATGGTTCCATTCGGTTGTAGGCCCTTGACACATCTTTTAAAGAACTCGATTAATCTATCATCTGGTAGATGTCCAACGCACCATTGACACCAAATAAGCCAGTATTTTCCTTCCTGTGGACTCCAGTCTTGCATACCAACGTCAAAAATCTCACCAATTTTATTTTCCTGCATCAATTCCTTCAACTCGATCTGCATTTGATCTACAAATGGCTTGACAGGCTCTACCAAATCTATAACCTCACAGTGCTTCGAGAGAAAATTTTTAGTCACTCTACCAATGCCTGCACCAATATCAACACCGATCTTCCTATAACCAGGCTCGACAATCATTCTTGACTTTAATTTTCTAAGGAAGTGATTGGACCCTAATACGTCCATTGTAGGTACAACAGTTTGTTCACCGTATCCACCAAGAACACCATTTAAAGTGGCAGGAGTCTCACTCCAATATTCAATAGCATCATTGTAGTTGATATAAGAATCCGGTCTATCCTCTGACATATCTGAATCTGCTGATTTCTGTTGTATACTATTTTTTTTGTATTCGAGATGAGCTATGTCAAAGTTCATTAGTGAACATTGATAATATTTATATTGAAAACATCTAAAGATGTCTTGAATATTTACACATGAATAAGTAGAAGAAAAGAAAGACAAAAAAAGAAGATGGAAAGAAGGAAATCTGGAACAAGAATCATTGCAAAGTAACTGATGAGACATCAATTAAGTTTTCCCAGTTGCTCATTTTCCCCAGGAATAGATCCAGTCGGCCGTATTTCTTATCTGCTCATTCCACAAATCTTTCATCGTCTCAGTCATTGGTCTCCTCACTACAGTTGACTGACCGCTTCCAGATGCTGTACTTGGTCTGATATCCTCCTTACCATCTATTATTCCCTGCACTTTATCACCAATTTTCTTCCACTGCGAGTTTTGGTAGTGGAATCCATCTCTGTCCACAAAATAGAAGTAATAGGATGCAGCCAGTGCACTTGACACTGCCGTAATTGATGTCAATTTGACCAGCTTGCTCATTGGAGATTCGATCCTTTCAACGACTCACACTGCTGCTCCCAGTTTCGCATAACAGGGATTTGTCTTTTGGTTTATAGCTACTGGCAAGTTCGAAGACGTTTCGTGGAAAGTGATCTATAAATCATTTAATTATTCAAGTGAAAGGAATCCAGATATGAAGCATTTAGCCGCCTTTATCAGGTCTTTGGAATCTGATATAAGCATCACAGGACTCTCAGAAACCTTTTGGTGACCTAAGACCTTTCCCAACGCTCGAAATCTACTAGGAGCACGTGCTTAGTTCCGGTCTCTAAGAAGCTATATGCACATTACTGATCCCATCTTTTTGTCTACTTAGTCGCTGCTATATGTGCTTTTTAACCTAACATACTGGCTAACTCTTCCCCTATGACTCTTCTTGATTGACTCTGCCCATTAGTTGACTACTTTGAGGGAAGTCATATGGGATGAATTCTTGTTAACAATACCATTGAAAAACATAAAAGACGATGAGATGAGATGTGAACCTTCAGGAGAAGACAGAAGGAACAGGGGGAAGATAATATTGAATAAATTGCGAGAAGATGCTTTCCAGATTCGTGCGTAACAGCAGTTCAGCACGCCTACTATCGACTAGATCTGTCTTATCTTCTGCAGCTGCTTCTAAAAACCAACTACTTCTATCCAAAAATGTCCAGGAGATAGACCCTGAAATTCATCAAATACTTACGGATGAACGCCATAGACAGAAGACGTCAATTACGCTGATTCCATCAGAAAACTTTACTTCAAAATCTGTTATGAACCTTTTAGGTTCCGAAATGCAAAACAAGTACTCGGAAGGTTATCCGGGAGAGAGATACTACGGTGGGAATGAGTTTATCGATAAGGCTGAATCGCTGTGTCAGAAGAGAGCATTGGAAGCGTTTGGGTTGAATTCGAGCGAATGGGGTGTTAATGTCCAACCATTAAGTGGTGCACCAGCTAATCTATACACGTACTCGGCTATATTGGACTCTGGCGATCGTCTAATGGGTCTTGATTTACCGGACGGTGGCCATTTATCCCATGGATATCAGACAGCATCAGGTACAAAGATTTCGTTTATTTCTAAATATTTCCAAACTATGCCTTATCGAGTGAACACTGAGACTGGATTAATCGATTATGATGCGTTGGAATTAACGGCTAAATTGTTTAGACCAAAAGTTATTGTTGCAGGTGCATCTGCATATGCTAGAGCATTTGATTATAAGCGGTTCCGTGAAATTGCCGATAACTGTGGTGCCTACTTGATGAGTGATATGGCTCACATTTCAGGATTGGTTGCCGCCGGTGTTACCGAATCACCATTTACATATTCAGATATCGTTACTACAACCACGCATAAATCCCTAAGGGGTCCTCGTGGTGCTATGATTTTTTTCAGAAAAGGTATTAGGAAAGTTACAAAGAAAGGTAAAGAAATTCCATATGAGTTAGAGAAAAAAATTAATTTTTCAGTTTTCCCAGGTCATCAAGGTGGTCCTCACAATCATACTATCTCTGCATTGGCAGTGGCTTTAAAACAGGCTACTACGCCAGAATTTAGGCAATATCAAAGTCAAGTTGTTGAAAACGCCCGCGTTCTAGGAGAGGAATTAACAAAGCGTGGGTTTAGACTCGTTTCTGGGGGCACTGATACTCATTTGGTACTAATCGATCTGTCGCCACTAAACATCGATGGTGCTCGTTTAGAAGGTATTCTAGAAAGGTTGAACATTGCTTCCAACAAGAATACAATCCCTGGCGATAAGTCTGCACTCTTCCCGTCTGGTCTAAGAGTTGGCACACCTGCTATGACAACGAGAGGTTTCGGTGTAGCAGAATTCTCCCAGGTAGCAGAATATATCGATACTGCTGCTAAGTTAGCAATCGTGTTAAAGGGCGAAGAATCTGCTGATCACAAGGACTCTAGATCCAGGCTGGCAAATTTCAAACAGTTGTGCCGCGACTCTCCTGAAGTAGAATCTCTAGCTAAAGAGATTTCACAATGGGTTAGTGAATACCCAGTCCCAGGCGAGTTTTAAAAATATCCTACTCATAGATATTAACTCGTGAAGATTTTAACAATTACACGACTCATTTCTCTTATTCATCTTAAAAGGATCATTTGGTACATCTTCTACCATATTCTCCTTAACGTATTTTTCTCTTGGTACACTTTGAGCCAATTTTTCAAATAAATCCACAATCCCTTCCCCAGTTTTGGCACTCGCCAAGAGATATCGTAAATCTGTCCCTAATGGCCCATGCTCCAAGTCAACCTTGTTTCCCACAACAATAATATTTATATCATTTTCTGGTCTATCCCTTGACTGGTATTTATCCAATTCATCGATCCAACTCTGGGCTTTTTGTAAACTCTCTACTTTAGTTACGTCAAAAACCACCAGTGCAGCATCTGCGTTTCTGTAGTATATAGGTGTTAAGGACCTGTACCTCTCTTGACCTGCTGTATCCCATATTTCTAAATTAACCTTGCGATGTATCCCATCCTCAGATGGCACATTTATCACCTTCGTAAAGAAAGCAGCCCCAATCGTCGCATTAGTCTTTTGATAGTTACCTGTAGTATATCGGGTCACAATGGAAGTTTTCCCCACGGACGATTCCCCTAAAAGAACCAATTTTAGGTTACTCACATAAACTTCCTGAGATTCAGAGCTCATTACAAACACCCTATAATTTCTTGAAGGCCTTAATGCCAAGATATATATCACGTATATTCCGCTTTATTCTACCTCATCTTCTTTACTTACCTGCTTTTCGGCCTTCGAGCATTTTTCCTTTAACATATTACCCGGATTCGGGGTATTTAAGCGAGTTGGCGGCAAAATAACCGCCATTACCTTTAATCACTACTTTGCAAACAAAACTGAAAGCTTGTATGTCATTTGGAAAAAAGTTGATCTAGTTATTTATAAGGCAAGGGGCTAATTTGAAGAAGTAGAATTTCCAGGTATAGGCATTGATGATTAAAGGAACCTGTAGAACGTATAGACAAGCGACTAAAGTGGGCAAATGCATTAAGACAACACAGAAATAGTCACATATTTGCAGGTATAAGTTAAAGCATTGATTAATAGACATTTAAGAATATCAGGGCCCTGCCTTAGCGCCTACTTTAACGTTCAGAGGATAGGCAACTAATCATGCAATACAAATTAGGGCCACTTACATCTCGTAAGATATGATGATTCTTTAGTGCGTGTATAGGACCTGTGAAATTTACCTTCGAGTTTTCAACATACGTTAAATTGAAGATCCATGAGTTGAATCAGATTAGACGTAGTATTCGCTCTTCCTGATTTTTTTCTTTCTTTTGTTTTCATTTTTTCCTAGTATTTCAGATTTGGAAATCTTAGTGCCTCACCCCGGTCCATCATGCCAATGTCAAGCTCCTCTAAACAGCCTTCAGACAAGAGGATGCGTGCCATTGATAGATTGGACCAGCACATGATGAAGAGGTCAATGAGCAACAGTAGGTCTTCTTCTCCTTCGGGTCCCTTCCCTTCTTGGCTCTCTCGCAAGATACCTTCGGCTCCATCTTATGGTCAATATGGGAATCAAGATTATGAAATAGGCTCACCGAGTCCAAAAAGAAAAAAAACAGGAAGCTTGAGTCCTACTAGGAATATAGTACCAGCTACCAATGGGCGCTCAAATACTTTCCCATTTGAAACCAGAGTAGTCACAAGCGTGCAATCGTCTCCAATTAAAAAGACAGTAGCATTTTCTGATACAGTGGAATCGTCGCCAACACAACAGAGTCCAAAATCCTCTCCAAGACCTAGTTCCCTCCAAAAACCCTTGAAATCCATTTTAAGAAACGCTGATGGACAAAGGAAAGCTGCTAATGATATGGGCTTGAAGAAGGACACATTTTTGAACCATAATAATGAAAAAGCCAACTCGCTGGAGATTAATCCTTATAATTTGAATTATTGGGTTGGCGGCGAAGTTCACTCGATGATAGATCCTAATAGTGCTAATGAATTTTTTAACATAATAGATGGTGGGTTGGAAATTGTTTCCCAGAAGACGGGTGATTGCAGTGCAAAAAGATTTGAAGTTTATGCTACTTTTAATAATATCGTTCCACCTGGATCGGCCAAGGGAGGAAATGATGCTGCTGAGAGGAAAGTGAATGTCTTAATTGATCAGATGGGTATCATTGTGAATGTTTGCCTGCCACATTTACAAGAGGAACAACAAAAACTGTTATCTACCAGTGAAAAAAAGGATCCCTTCTCTTCAAGACTTTACGTACAAATTATTAGGCTCTTTGAATTTCTTCTCTCAAATTTTAAAATTTTAAAATGGTTGATGAATAAACCACAGCTTCAAACAAAGCTCAAGTCAATTTATGAATTGACCTTTGAAGCACTCACCCATATTAATACAAACAAAGTCATGGTTGCTGCTCAGATTTCATTTTTAGCAAATATCAAATTTGGAACTTATTTTTTAAATAGCGATGAAATCACTTGTCTGATTCGTACCATACCGCATATCAAAGAAATTCAGAGCACCAACTTAGTTAATGAAAAATTGAACCTCGTGAAAAGTCTGATTTCCAAATATCCCAGTCTCATGATAGACAATCTTTCAACTTGGTTTTGTGGAGAAGTTTTACCTATAATTTTGATAGAAAATGAGGTTAATAATTCCAAGATTGTCACTGCGGCGGTATCTGCTGCATTAGACCTTCTTAAAAAATGTCTAGAATTCTCCAAAGGCTATGAGGATATTTACAAATATCTGCAATTTCATTGCGTGGATGAGGTAGTTCCAAAGAAATTTTTTGATAAAATTGTACTCTCTCAAGATGGTAATTCTGATGACATCTCACATCAGACTCTATTTCAACTCTTAAAGAAACAAATCAAATATCTGATTATTACAAAGCAAGAATATAAGATATCAATGGATTTGTGGCTAGCATTGACGGGTCTACTTTATAACAATATTGATAGATTGGAATTTTTGAGTAATCATATCGACAATGAATGGCTTGATCTCAATCTTCTCTGCTACCAGGCTCCAAGCGCTCAAGCAAAACTAATTTCTATCAAAGTCTGGCGTATATTAGTCTATTCTATCTGTATTCACCTGGAAGGTCTGACAACAAGGAATATAAAAGTTGTTAAGCTTTTGCAGAGACCCTTTGAATTTACTCAGGAGAATGAATACGATTTAAATGTTAGGGAAGGACTCATATTTTACTTAACAGGAATCGTATACGTCGCCTTCAGTGAGAATACTAATTTATCCAATGAAAAATTCAGTTTATTTTGGGAGTATGCTTTAAAACCAATATATTTAAACAGAATTTTTCAGTCGCCAAGTATTCAATTGAAAAATAGGTCAATAATTTTACTGTTAAAATTATTGGGAAGCAGAGTATTGGAACAGCAAACAAATCAGCATCAGCAACACCAACAAGACAAACAGCATACTAATAATAATAAAAACTTTGTGAAAAAAGGGTTCCATCCGATCAGAATCATTGCACCTACGGGCGTAAATGCCCGTGACATTCAAGCATTACCTACTAACATTATAAAAACGAACTTTGATACTATCCAAGATTTAATATTTGGTGCTATTAGATGCAATTTATCTAACTTGAACCAAAATAGCGAATTGATAACTGCATTATTAAAGCATTTGCCTAATAAGTTTGCATCTGAAAGACGTCTTAAAGAATTTGTGGATGTGATCATGGGAACTTTATTTGAGAGGAAAGATGATAAAAATTTGGGTGAATATTTTGTGCAACTAACTTGTTGTTTAACGCTGCAATTTACACCTTCATTCTTTAACGATTTAAGAAATTTTCAAGCGTATTTACATAAATTCGACCTTGTCTTTTCTTTGAATCCGGAAACTAAGGTAAAGCTTTTAAAAGAGCTCATCGTGGGACTGAGGGGTAAGGTACCAGAGTTTTTTTTGACGGAGGCTTTTCTGGATCCTATAAATTTGCCCATAAAGAAGTACGTTTCCAACTGGATTGGATCGATGCTTCTGTCACCGACAATTCCATACGAACATTTTTACAGCCTGGTGAGAATCGTGAATGCTGTACCAACCACAGAAGTATTACAAAATTTTTTAAATCTCACTTCTAAAGTTCCTTTTAAGATTGACCTTTTACAATTATTGAGCGTGAGGAATTGGGATAATAAAGAACTTACATCATTTGTCAAGAGCTCCATCATCAAAAATCTTAACTCAAATAAACCAGAACTTTACTCATTTTTGCATTATGTTTTGGCTGAAAACGAACAACTATTTTCTCACCTGCTGCCACTTTTATGCAAGCTGGGACATTATTGGACCCTACGGTCTGTCCTTGCTGATCGTCCCAGACTTTTGGACCGCACTTTGGCAGTAGATAAGGAGTCCTTTGATCAAATATTGCCTCTCGAGATGCTTCCATTTTTTTTGAAGAATATCTATGACTACGAAAAGACTGTACAGTTTCGAATAATTCAGTGGGCGCTAGAACATAACCAGACTAACACGCTGTTTGAGAATCGCATAGTGTTGGACAAATGTCTTTTTGAAGAATGTGAGAATCCTGTGGATGCCGCGTATAGGAAAAGAATATTGTCGGATTTGCTATCTTCTTTGTTACTGGGTAAAAAATGGAATTTTTTAAGCCTTATTGTACTAAGTTGTATGAAAAACAATGAGATTGACCATTTGTCTGCGAATTTCTCCAAGGAAAATTTCATGCCCTTACTACAGTTGTCACCAAAGGCACTAGCATCAATGACTAACAGATGTGGTTCACTCAATCCAGCTTTAATCCAAGCAATTAAAAGGTGTTTCATTACAAAGGGTATACAATTTAACGTTGCTCTGATTGAGGAGTTAATTATATTCAGCAAGTTCGAACTATTTATTCTCTGTGGGAAAGAAATAGTAACTTTTTTCCTCATTAATTCAAAATCACATTCGAATGTCGAAGAAGCAGAACTATTGGTGATTTTCGAGAGACTTTTGATTTCTTTGATGGACCAAAAGAAGTCTCTCATCCTAGATTTCGTAGAAGAAATAACTGAAAGACTACCAGAAGATCCCAATGGATATCTGTTGAGGATAATTTCAACGCTTAAGAAACAACTCCAGGTGAATTTACAAAAGTTGAAAAAGGAAACTCGATTTCCCAGGGCTTTTCGTCGACTCAAGGAATTAGAGAATCAAGAGAAAATCCATTTTTTGAACTTCCAGAGCGAAACTCAAGAAAGATCGACTAAGACACAATCCTTCGGCGAATGCGTCCGACCGCCTGAGGGATTGAATAACTCTGAAGTCTCGGAAGCTGTAGCTGGAAAAGTCCAAGTAGCTGGTGATATTCAAGTTAACGCGACCCAAGAAAAGCACGTTATTCAAAGGGATCAATCAAGACTACACAATCAAGTTGGAGACCAGGTATCCTCTGTAGTTTCTGATGCTCCCACTGAGAAGGAAGGAACCGGTGTTTCCAAAGAAGAGAATATTAACCCAAGACGAAAAACAGGACTATCTCTTGAAGATGCCATAGATTTGGAAGACTTAGAATCGGATTTGCCCCATGAAAATATTGGTCACAAGACACTTGACACTTTTTCCTCAGATCATCCGGAAACCCATCTTCAAGCCAATGAAAGAGAGTCTTCTAATAAAAAGAGGAAAGCATCAATCCCATATGACCCTGTTCGAGATGAATCAAGTGCTAACTCTAGAGAAATCGAGGATGAAAACGTTTCGGAGTTTCTTGGCGCTACGGAGTTTCGAAGTGCACCAGAGAGAAACTCAGATGAAAGCGAAGATGCGCGCGAAGAAAAAAATGACAATTTAAAAGGAAGATCACCAACTACAAAAGCCGATGATACTATGAATACTTTCGAAAATAAGGACGAGTCTCAGATGTTGGGGATTAAAATTCCAATCTTCAACTCCTCCAAACTTCAAAGCAGAACAAGCTCTCGTGACTCGTCTCATCAAAGTAATCTTTCTGAGCGGAAGCGCAAAAGGGTCGATAATGATGACGAAAACAATGAAGACGGTGATAACGGTAATGAAGAACAAGATATCGATGTTTCAAGGGACACAGATGTGCTTAGTTCCCAAGTAGGGGAATTGCCAAGCTCACAGGAGAATGAATCTAATTTCTTGCAAGATAGTAAGAGGTCTGATTGGGCTCCTCAAAATATACCTTCATCATTGAGACTCCATTTCCCCACAAGAAAATCTCGTAAATTAGTCCATAGACTTCGTGGGTTTTCCCTAGACGATATAGCCAAGATTTCACCAGAGGAGAAAAGAAACTTAAGAATCGAACTTCTGGATTTTATGATGAAATTAGAGCATGAATCACTTACAGAAGAGTTCTGAAATTCTCCGGTATATCCACCGTTCAATGAAGTATGTACTATTTCCTAATGTTCTTTGTTTTTTTGCTGCCGTTAATCGATTAATGAGTTAGTTGGGTCTTAAAACCAATTCTCTACAGAAAAGTGCAACTTTCTTGAAAAGACGCCTCCATTCCAGCGGATCTCCCGTCTTTCTATCAAAGCTGATGCACTTTAAATCGTTTTCAATTAGTGTAATAGAGATGAACCCATGCAAGTTAGCACCTCTTCTATCTGCTGTTCTTAAATTCATATGAAGAGGAAATGCCCCACTATAGCCGAGTTTATCACATAAATCGGTGAAACGACCATTTAAGTCAGGTCTGACATTGATACTTGAGAATCTTAGGGCTTTTTCTAACGTCGGGAGCACTAATTCCATTTCCTCTACTGTATAAAATTTGGTAAGTTTAAAAGGATTGAACAACCGCTGTCCATGAGGCGGTGAACCCTCAGTACGAAATTGAGAAACTGCGACGTCGTTATTCAGGTATTGGGTCCATTTTGGTTCTTGAGTCATTACCGGTTCTTTCCTTGGGTTGTGTTGGGTCAAGACAGGTCTCTGAGTTAGCGTAAATGGCTCTATATTCATAGAATCATGTTCAATAGCTGCAATGTCGGTCTTTACTGGCTGAGTTGAGCTAATACCACCTTCGGCGAGCGATCCGTTTTGGGTGAATTTCATATAATCATCATCATTTAATGAAATCTTTAAATTGGACAATAATTTTTTGGCTAGAGCTGTTGGATCCTTACAAAGACCTCCACTGTCAGCAAACGCCACTTTAGAATTGAACCATGGATGCTTCTTTATGTTTTTCAATGCAACTCTTTTGGATGGATCCGGTTGTAAAAGTTTCCTCAACAAGTTTAAGTGTGTAAAATCAATTCTAGCCCATGGTCCGACATTTAATTTACCATTATTTTGTAAAAACCATTGAAAATTCCCATCTTCTAAAACTGGTAAATCCCAAGGCAGTTCGCCCGTTAAAATCACGAATACCAAAATACCAATTGACCATATATCTGTGACATCTGCATGATATTGATCATAGTGTAAAATTTCAGGCGCCATATATTGTGGTGATCCCCTTTGGTCATAACATAACCTTTTGGTGCCATCTTTTCGTCTAAATTTTGATGCCAACCCAAAATCCGCTAATTTTAAATTACCATTTTTATCCAATAGTAGGTTTTCAGGTTTGATATCTCTGTGTGCAACACCGCATTCTTCGTGTAAATAGGAAACTGCTCTGACCAACTGTTGGAAATAGAATTGCGCTACTTCCGAATCAACACCAACGTCAGGCTCAATTTTATCAAATAAATCGCCACCATCAGCCATCTCCATTGCAATCCAAAGGTACTCTTGTGCAATATTACAATCAATAACCCGAAGTACATTGTAATGTTTGCTGCATTTGGACTGTAATATGACCTCATTAACTACATCTTTCTCGCTGAGACCATGCTCCTGGCATGTAGGGATATGGACATACTTGACGGCAATTACAACACTTGAATCGATCTCCAAATGGGCATTTTTGACTTGTGCGAAAGTTCCATGTCCTATCGTTTCGCCTAAAACCACGTCTTTAATAGCTGGAAGATCGCAATTCATGCCATCAAACCAAATCTCGTATCAAAAACTCCAATAGCACTAATCTTGAACCCTCAATGGTAAATTGAGCTACCTCAGTTCTTTCTTTTGTTTGTTTGACACCTATCATGTGATGGATTAAGATGCTGATATCTTATTGATGTCCAAGTTGACTTGAAAAAAACAGAGTGAAAATCCATATAGATCATCATCATTACAAACATTCGTCCCTAAAAGGTTGTAACAATTTTAATCGATTGCAGATGGATGGTGAATTATTTATAAGCTCGGTAGAACAAGCAGTATCACTTTCACTTAGTTCACAGAAATGTCTTGTAGTTTACAATGGTCGAGAACAGGATGATGAAGGGTGGCTGACAAAATGGTTAGACGATCAAGATTCTTTGAAGTTACTACGGGACAAGGCAGTCTGGCTGAAGTTAAGACCTGGCAGTGAACAATTTACGTACTTTGAACAGCTTTTCCCCTCGGTAATTATACCTAGTGTGTATGTTATAAAGCAAGGTCAAATAGTCTCGATGATTCAAGGTCCTGAGGCAAGTATAAATCAATTAGCAGATGTACTAGGAATTTCACTCGGCGGTGGTAATGCGATTTCCCAGAGCTTTAAGGATGAAGTGGCAGAAACTACCCAGAGGAAACATTTGGAAGATATCAAGAAGCAGAAAAAGATCGCAAGGGAGGAAAGAGAAAGGATTTTACAGTTAGTCAGGGCTGATAGGGCAGAAAGAAAGGCGATGGATTTGCATTGTATTGGAAGTAATGATGAAGTTCAGGATAATATTAAGGATGTGAATAAGTTGCATACAAAGACTTGCGTTTTAATGGTAAGATTAACAAATAGCAGTACTTTAACTGGACAATTTGATTCGAAGGAAACGTTGAATGATGTAAGAAAGTGGGTTGATGAGCATAGAACCGATGGTGATTGCCTTTATGCATTTCACAGAAATATACCCAGAGTTACTTTTACGGATTCAGAAGAATTGAAGGGTTTGAATGATTTACAACTATTACCACGGTCCGTACTAATATTAAAACCATTGGAGAATTCATACACAAATGTAGCAGAAGCGAAGGGTCCAGGTCTATTGGGCAAAGTCTTTACTGGTCTTTCCAGTTGGTGGAGCCGTGGCGGGGGTGATAGTAGTGGTGTCGATAGTAGCAATGCCAGCAGTGCTGGTAGCTTCGGTAGTTCTGGGAACGGTAGCAGCAACAGCACTCATCATCAAACCACACAAGAATTGAGGTCGGAAAGTACAGAAGAGAGGAATAATATTAGAGTTAGTGGATCCGAGACATCACCACGTGCATCTTTATTAAATAATGAAGAGTTTGCAATCGATTCTCCAGTCTCTTCAAGATTCGAATCGCCTGCGTCTTATGCAATTGATCAACAAGCCACGTCGACTTCGAATCCGTCTGATTTGAATCTTCCGTCGAGATGCGTCACACCAAACGTTTATCAATTTG
>JAJLXU010000009.1:362367-395008 GCA_030571545.1 Zygosaccharomyces gambellarensis
TTTTTTTTTTTTTTTTTTTTTTTTTTTTTTTTTTTTTTTTTTTTTTTTTTTTTGTCACCTCTATTCGTTTTAATCATGTTCTGGTACAAGTTGATTGGAGTTCGTCTCTTTTTTCTTATGCGTTTCGCTGACAGATGTTTTTTCATTATTATCACCCAAATTCAAATGACTTAAACGGTCCAAAACCTCTGGTGTTGATTCTCGTCCCTCTAGCTGCTTATCTAGCGATTCTAACTCTGCATCCAGTGTTTCTTCGTCAATGGTCTCATCTGTTCCAGACAGCAGACGACCGATCTCTTCGTTTCGCTCTCTATGATCCTTCACGTCATCTAGTAAATCTTCTACTTGATCGACTGATAAAGAATATTTGGCAATAGATTTTAATGTCTCATTAGAATCACTTAGAGTTGTCACCAAAATTTCATTTGTAATGGCCACTTCAATCTGTGATTTAATCTCCAAGAGATTGCTCTGATAATCCAATAGACGATTTAAATATTTTTCTGCAATTTTCCTTGCCTGCAAGAATCTTCTTTGGGTATCTTTAGAGGCACCTTCCCTGATAGACTGAGTCAGCAATTTAGAATGATCTATCCTTTCATTTCGCATCTTTCCAACTTGCTTGGAAACGCTAGAGATTGCCATTTTCAAGTCAGCTATCCTACGATCGTTTTCAGTTATAGCATTGTTACCTGTTGTAGGATCGACTATTTTTACAAAATCAGATTCATTGAATAGAGTTCCTGTGTAGCGGGACAAGTAAAACAAAAGAACTTCCTTATCACTATCATCTTCAATAATTTCATGCAATCCTATCTTGGTACAAAATTCTGTTAACGGAAGTATTAAATCTGTAATTCCTGTTGCTTCTTTAATTATCCTATCATTAATTCTACCAGTAATGTCCTTAAATTTACTTTCAACGCTAGGTCTCACTATCAACTTCAATTCCTTAAGGTAGTATCCATTCTCACTTTGCCTACTTTTGAAAAAACGATTTTTTCCGAATCCAATCCATTGCATCAATCTAGGATATTCTTTAGAATACATCCTTTGTGCATAAAAGTCATCGCTGGAGATAAGGTAGCCTTCTTGCACCAAAGTATCGATAACAACATCTAAACTCTTGGGAAACCCATAAACGTCCTTGGACAATTCTTGTAAAAGTTGTGTACCTAAACTAAACTGGCAACCGCGACTTAGGATATGATCTTTCAAATATTCTTTCCAGGTACTAATGTTAGCAGCATACCCATCAGGATTTAGCTCCTTTAAAGGTCGAAAATCCTTGTATAATGAAGGTAATCTAGAAGGAGGCAACTCCATGATTTAGAACCCTTGGTAAATCCTTTTGTTGACCAGTTTTTATAAAGTTCTTGTTCTTTACCTTGTAATACTCATTGGGTACGTGGTGATTTTTGAAGTCTTCAATCATTTCCTAACTTCTCTATTGGAACAGTAAACTGATATTTTAGTAAAAAAAAATTGGACTGTTGTCAATCGAATTACAGTCAATTTAGGTGTTCTAGAATTAGGTGTTAATGAGTCTCTTCTTCAAATCGCCCTTAGACATTGAGATTTTATTTGATGGTGAAGAATCAAGGAAGCATGTAGAGATACCTAACAATGCTGTTTCCAACACTAAGACTTTAAGGGATCGATTACCACTTTATGAAGATGGAGAAACAATTAGTGGGATTGTTACGCTAAGGGTTAAGGAAGGCAAACGTGTAGAGCATTTGGGTATCAAAGTGTCTGTCATAGGGTCAATCGATATGGTGAAGACACATGGTAATGGCAATGCAGGTTCATCTAAAAGGCTAACAAGTAATAGTTCAGGATTATCAGATGCAAGAAAGAACACAGTTGAACAATTCTTATGTTTTAGCTATGATTTATGTCCAGCAGGTGAATTACAACATTCACAGAGTTATAACTTTACATTTAAGGATCTGGCAAAAAGACATGAGTCCTATAGAGGTAAGAATGTTGATGTTTCTTACTGTGTGAAAGTAACGGTGATACGCAAATCAGCAGATATTGCTAAACTGAAGAAGTTTTGGGTTTATTTGTATAACAACATTTCATTGCCACCGCCAGTGAATAAAAGACAATTAGAAAACGGAGAGGAAAATGGATTAGTACATAGTGAACCCAAACCAGTTAAACTTGACATTGGTATTGAAAATTGTCTTCACATTGAGTTCGAATATTCGAAATCCCAATTTAGCTTGAAAGAGGTTATTGTTGGTAGAATATATTTCCTTTTAACTAGACTCAAAATCAAACACATGGAACTAAGCTTAATTACAAGAGAATCATCGGGCCTACAACCTTCCAATTATTTGATTGATTCGACTGTGATACGGTACGAAATTATGGATGGCTCTCCTGTTAAAGGTGATACTATACCAATTAGGTTGTTTTTAGGTGGTTATGAATTGACCCCAGACATGAGTTGTAATTACTTCAATGTTAAAAATTACTTGAGTCTGGTGATCATCGACGAAGATGGAAGAAGATATTTCAAACAGTCTGAAATTGTATTATATAGGTCAAGATGATATGAAAACAAACAAACAAAAAAGAGATGCTTATACCTGCTTTATTTTATCTTATTATATTTTGTTTTTATTTTTTATTTTTTTTTTGTCTGCGTCACACTGACACTTGGAAAGTCGGATGACAGACTGACGCTGGTGATAAAATCAGTTTACAACTTTCAAGATAAATGTAATGTTTCCTTTATGATTATTTGGGAAAAGTTTACAGGAGTTTATCCCAATTAATTGCTAACGATGGATCAATTTACCTTCAAAAATACTCTCTGTTCTCGGTAAGATCAATATTTGATGATTTTACTAAATCAAGAAATATGTAAATAAGAACTTGCATTAAGTAAAGATCAATGGATCTGCCAAGTTGAAAGCAATTGTTTTCGAAGGTGATGATTATTTCGGAGCATTAGGTTTTGAATATTAGCACTTAGTTTTCTTACCCTAGTGTATTTCTCTTTTTTTTTTTTTTTTTTTTTTGATTGCTTGTAGAGGACTTCAGACCATTGGTATTACTGCAAGTGAAGGTAGACCTAATATTGGAAGGCGACAAAGGACCTTATCCGCTCGCTATGTGTCGAAGTGCTCGTAGAGCTTTCGGCGAAATTTCATTGGTGCTATTGAGTTCGTTATTATCATTTGCTGTTGGATCCCTATGCATTGCGCTGGTCGCATTATACCGTCAAGAAAAGGCAGTCCTGATAATCATTGCATGTTCAACAATACTCCATGGAATTTCTTCTTTTCCCTTAACAATTTTACTAAAGAATACTCAGGCCTTAGTTTTGTCCTTCGAGTTTTTTTGTATTCTGTTCCAATTGATCACATTAGGAGCATCCATCGAATATTTTAATCATACTACCAAAAATGTTATAACGACAGAAACTCTTCTTCATAAGAATTTGTTGATTGGATTAGATTCACTACTGTTATGTTCATTTTTAGTTGGTGGATTAGCATTAGGTCGTGCTAATACAGTAATTGGTTATTCGAAAGAGATCAGAGACCTAGAATCTTATGAACCAAAGGCATATGTCGATAACATCCACGATAGAATAGAGAGATACGTTCCTGTAAAAAATTCTGCTCAAACATTAACACCTGAAATGGACGCTATACGAAATTTACAGAGAATGCCTTCTTGGAATGTGGGACAGACATCAGCGGCTCGTGCAGGGGAAAGTGCGTCGATGTCTTCTGTAATCCAGCACCGATTGGAATCCATGAATTTATCTAGACCAGCAACACCTGAGAATAAGACGATAAGCAAGAGGCCAAACCTAAAATCAGTCATAACGAGTCCCAAACTAAGGAAACCGTTCCTGTTCAAATTCAATTCACCCAGAGCACTGACGAAGAAAACTGGACTTGGACTTAGGAAGAGAGGAAAACCTAGTAAATTAGAGACTGGAAATGGGAGCAGAACTGTGAGTAGTCATCAAAAGAGGAGATTGTCCACAATTCCGGATTTATCACGTAGCGTTTTGAATTCCGGTGGAGCATCTCAAGATTTTGGTTCGAGATTGAGATGTGATAAAAGTGCTGATTCTGTCATTGATGCTTTAAATTATAGGACACCCAGTAGGCCTGCATCCTCTATACCGGCCATAGAGTTAGAAAGAAATGCCGTTGGAAGAATAAATAGTGCATTATTACCACCATGTCTCAAAATTTCAGATCCACCTACATCATCATCCACCCCATCCATATTAGATCTTCCTTCCAGGAATGTATTTCCAATGACTCCTGATATAAGTGCTGATAATAGTATTGAGAGAAATGGCTTGGAAGATATACCCCAGGTTCCTCAATTGCCAGCTGAGACTGTAAGTAATTTCTTCTCAGAACAGGATGAGCCAAACATGGATGTTCCACAGAATGTTACCTTAGAAGCCTGGGAAAAGGATAAAGAAACATTCATCAAGAGAGCTGCCAATATGCAAGAAAATAGAGACAACACTTCCAGAAATCTCCTGCCTGCCTTAAAATTTGAAAACGAAAAGACGGCTCCTATTTCAGAGGTACCTGACCTTCAAGCCAGGGATAATTTTAGTTTTCCTCTGCAAAAGCCATTGGAACTTCAAACAAAGTTTGAAGATAACAACTATGATACCATAAGCGCACTAGAAGAGTATTTCAGAGACGTTGGTGAAGACGAGAAACGAGAAAGTGTTCACATACAAAATGGATTCCAATACCACAGCAAGTCTCCTTCAGTCCAAGCGCAACGCTTCTCCAAAGAATTTAATAGGAATAGTTTTAGGCATTCGCCGACCAAGTCGATAATATCCATGATTAGCGGTAGAGAAAGTTTAGGAGGCCACCAACGATCACAAACCATTTTATTTAATAATAATGTGAATAATAGCAATAGCGATGGATCCCCTTCTAAACCTTCCCCTACCAGATCTCAAAGGTTGAAAAGAATGGGTAAAAAACTCTCGTTATCCAATATCTCTGATACGATGGTCAATATTACTGCCAACACAGATAGTAACAGCGAATACAAATCCCCTTTCAAAGAAGGTCATATTAGAGGCAGAAGTATTGATTTTAGTTACATACACAATCTCCAGAGCAATCACTCACCCACAAAATCAACATCGGGACTCTCTTCTCACCATGGTTCCATCAATAAGAACAGAAGGCACAGTCTAGCCACTGAGAAAACCATGATTATGGGGGGATCCAATACCCAAGCAGCAAATGCTGCCATCAATACCACTGTCAATGTCGATTCCAATAACAACCAAAATACCAACACAAATACCAAGGTAGTCGACGCTATAGAAGAGAAGAGGACTCCACCGCAGAACAGGTTACCCTCGACGGAATCTAGTCAAACCTCTGCAGCATCGACTACAAACTACCCTGATATTGTCATGAGCGAGTATGATAGAGAGCGCTGGAATACCCTTCTGAGTCTACAGATAGTAAATTCTAGAGGACAGTTTAAGACACACTGACTCAAATTCGACACTTCTTGATAGATTTGTGTGCTCATCTAAGCTTTAATAGAATTTGTTGATGTAAATACCCTTTTATACATCTCTTTAGCCGCCGAGGAGCAAATTGATATTTTTTCAATAATCATGTGGCTTCATTTTTTTTTTTTTTTTTTTTTTTTTTTGAGCTGAAAAATTTCACAGTTCGATGCGATGAGCTTCATCAACACTACATAAAAAAGGTTTACGATAATACAAGATTACAAAGTATACAAACAATTCAAGTCCATTTCGATTCGAGAATGAGTGGTGAGGACTTGTTTGATGTTTTTAACGAGGAACCTGCCCAGCTACCTGAGGTTGCTGATGTTTCACAGGCAGAAGACGTCGGTGAAAACGGGAAAGAAGACAACAAACGTTCATTAGAGGCAGAGGTTGAAGAAGATGGCCAAAAGAGCTCTAAAAAGGTTAAAAGTGATAAGAAGAAATCTGATGATGAGAAGAAGAAGGCGGTAGTACCGGTTGTGACAGATGCTTTCGAGCAGGAAGCGTCTAGAGAAGTCGACCCTTCCGCTGGATTAATGAATAGTGTTAATGAACAGCTAGAGCAAGAGGGTAAACTTAAGCTGATGCATCAAGTTCGCCACCAGGTTGCGTTACCTCCTAATTATGACTATAAACCCATTGGTGATCATAAGAGATTGAACGAAGCCCGTAGTTATCCTTTTACACTGGATCCCTTCCAAGATACGGCTATATCTTGTATTGATAGAGGCGAGTCTGTTTTAGTTTCGGCACATACATCTGCAGGTAAGACTGTGGTAGCAGAATATGCCATTGCTCAATCCTTAAGAGATAAACAGAGAGTCATCTATACTTCGCCAATCAAGGCTCTTTCGAATCAAAAATATAGAGAACTGCTATCAGATTTTGGGGATGTTGGGTTGATGACTGGTGATATTACGATAAATCCTGATGCTGGTTGTTTAGTGATGACTACCGAAATTTTAAGGAGTATGCTTTATAGAGGTAGTGAAGTTATGAGAGAAGTCGCTTGGGTGGTTTTTGATGAAGTCCATTATATGAGAGATAAGGAAAGAGGTGTTGTCTGGGAAGAGACCATTATTTTATTGCCCGATAAGGTACACTATGTATTTTTATCAGCTACAATTCCGAATGCTATGGAGTTTGCTGAATGGATCTGTAAGATACATGTTCAGCCTTGTCACATTGTTTACACAGATTTCAGACCTACACCTTTACAACATTATCTTTTCCCAGCTCATGGTGATGGTATTTATCTAGTGGTGGATGAAAAGAGCACTTTTAGAGAGGAGAATTTCCAAAAGGCTATGGCAAGTATTACCAATCAATCTGGTGAAGATTCTGGTGCTATTGATGGAAAAGGTAAAAAAGGCCAGACTTTTAAAGGTGGTGCATCCAAGGGTGATTCAAAAGGTGATATCTATAAGATTGTTAAGATGATTTGGAAGCGTAGATACAACCCAGTAATTATTTTTTCCTTTAGTAAACGTGATTGTGAAGAGTTAGCACTAAAGATGTCAAAGTTGGACTTTAACAATGATGATGAAAAGGATGCGTTGACCAAAATTTTCAATAACGCTGTGGCGTTATTGCCAGAAGTCGACAGAGAACTTCCACAAATTATCCATCTTTTGCCTCTTTTGAAAAGAGGGATTGGTATTCACCATTCAGGTCTGTTACCCATTTTGAAGGAAGTGATCGAAATTTTATTTCAGGAAGGTTTCTTAAAGGTGTTGTTTGCAACAGAGACTTTTTCTATTGGTTTGAATATGCCTGCGAAGACCGTTGTCTTTACCTCTGTGAGAAAATGGGATGGTCAACAATTTAGATGGGTTTCTGGTGGTGAGTACATTCAAATGTCTGGTCGTGCCGGTCGTCGTGGATTAGATGATCGTGGTATTGTTATCATGATGATTGACGAAAAAATGGAACCTCAAGTAGCCAAGGGAATGGTGAAAGGCCAAGCAGATAGATTAGATTCCGCCTTCCATCTAGGTTATAATATGATTTTAAACTTAATGAGAGTGGAAGGTATTTCACCGGAGTTCATGTTGGAAAGTTCATTTTACCAATTTCAAAATGTAATTTCTGTCCCTATTATGGAGAAGAAACTTGCTGAATTGGTTAAGAAAGTTGATTCCATCCAAGTCGATGATGAAGAAAATGTGAGGGATTACTATGAAGTCAGACAAACTTTGGAAGGCTACAATAACGATGTTCGTCACGTTATAACTCATCCAGCTAATGTATTAAGTTTCTTGCAACCCGGTAGGCTGGTTCAAGTTGTAATTGGGGGGAAATACTCTTATGGTTGGGGTGCTGTTGTTGATTTTGTCAAAAGAGTCAACAGAAGAAATCCAACTGCGATATATTCTGATCATGAATCTTACATTGCAAATGTCGTTGTTAATACCATGTACGCAGATTCCCCGGTGAATTTGATTAAACCGTTCAATCCAAGTTTCCCAGAGGGTATTCGTCCCGCCTTGGAAGGTGAAAAGAGTATCTGCACGATCATCCCAATTACCTTGGATTCGATTCGTACTGTAGGTAACTTGCGTCTATTTATGCCTAAGGATGTTAAGGCCAGTGGTCAGAAGGAAACCGTTGGTAAATCTTTGGTAGAAATCCAAAGGAGATTTGGAAAGGGAATTCCTCTGATCGATCCTATCAAGAACATGAAAATTGAGGATGATGATTTCCATAAGCTTTTGAGAAAGATTGAGGTATTGGAATCCAAACTTTTTTCTAATCCAGTTGCTCAATCAGTCAGGCTAAAGGAATTATATGAGAAATTCAGTAAGAAAACAGCATTGAACAATGATATCAAAAATTTGAGGAATAAAATCACTGAGTCTCAAGCTGTTATTCAACTTGATGACTTGCGCCGTCGTAAGAGAGTTTTACGTCGTCTGGGTTTCTGCAGTCAAAATGATGTGATAGAATTGAAAGGTAGGGTTGCTTGCGATATTACAAGCGGTGATGAATTGTTGCTAACTGAGTTGATCTTTAACGGTAATTTTAATGATTTAAAACCAGCTGAAGCTGCAGCATTGCTTTCCTGCTTTGCATTCCAAGAGCGTTGTAAGGAAGCTCCTCGTCTAAAGCCAGAGTTGGCTGAACCTTTGAAAGCCATGAGAGAAGCAGCTGCGAAAATTGCCAAGATTATGAAGGATTCTAAAATTGAAATTGTAGAAAAGGATTACGTCGAGAGCTTCAGACATGAACTAATGGAAGTGGTTTACGAATGGTGCAGAGGTGCTAATTTCACACAAATATGCAAGATGACTGACGTTTATGAAGGGTCACTAATTAGAATGTTCAAAAGATTGGAGGAATTGGTTAAAGAATTGATCGATGTTTCAAACACAATTGGTAATTCTGCTTTGAAAGAAAAGATGGAAGCAGTTGAAAACCTAATACATAGAGATATTGTTTCCGCAGGCTCGTTGTATTTGTGATGAAGATGAAGTAAAAAAGGAATAAATCATAACCTCAATAATTGTATACTAGCCTAATTATATATTATACTATATTATCTTAATATCACTATAATATTTTATTTCTACTGTGCGCTACCTCACAAATAGGAACTAGCAAGGTTAACCTGGGCATCATTGGAGCTGACACCTTGGACTATTTTTTTGAATTCATCTCTTACTGGTCCATACCATACATTCAGCGTTTCCTTATCATATTTCAAAAGATTTTCCAATATTTCCCTTCTCAAACTGGCACTTTCTGTTTCGGTAACTTCACCATTCTCATTATAAAGAAGACCTGACATGACTTTGGGTAGGCATTCTAGTAGATAATTGACTGAATGACGAAATTGCGAAATTTTTTGAAGAAGAACCATTTGCTCCATATATGGCATCGCTAAAATAGAGCTAGCTGTTAATTGATCTTTAATAAGAGAAAAACAATGCTCATTGGCGACAAAGTTCCTCAAGATTCCCAAATGAGATGGCACCACTGAAGCAAATTCTATAATTAGATTTTGATAATGATTGTAAAGGTATTCTGGATTTACAAATGATAAAAGGTCGTTGACGTTTTCATTTTCTCTTGAAATCTGGATGTATTCCCGGTCTAAAGAAGCAAATATACTTTCATCGTCCAAATAAGACACCTTACGGAACAATTTGAAGAGGTAGGACTTTGCAAAAAATTTAACATCTGTAAGTTCCTCTTTTTTATCATAAATCTCACCAAAAGTGTTAAGGATTGGTATAACGTGCTTCAGGAGCCATTTATGGGGATGTGTTCCTGATAAATCCTCCGTGAAAACTTCTTCCAGAAGTCTCGTATAATAGGCTGTGATATGGATGAACATGACAATGTCCACTTCTAAAGATTTGAGAATTTCATCAGGTCGTATAATAAAGAGTCTTTCATTAAATTCGTTGTTAGTCAAATATGCAGCTTCAACGTTCAATAGCTCTAATAGTCGTGCCAGGGATACTGGTTCTGATTGTCTTCTTATAGCCATCAACAGTGGCAAATTATTCACCAATATTCTCCTTCTAATCAGTTCATCAGATGAAAGAGTGGATATCGTCTGTTCGATGCTATTAACGATAGAAATGGAGACGTTAGAATCAAAATAAAGCTTCAACAGTATATCGCAAATAACAGAATTCGCAAATATTCCTTTTGGATAAGACTTCGCGATAACTTTACAAGCAGCTACCACTAACGGTGATATACTCGATATTAAGGCCATTTCTAGATCTTCAATCGTAAATGTCGCCAGAACATCTTCAAACGAACAAACTGAAATAATATTATTCAAAAGTTGTAACAATAGATCATAATTCAGTTGAGTTTCTGGTCTTTCTTCCACTAGAATACGTTTAATATTGTTAAGTATCCTCTTGGGATCTTCCTGCAAATAAGTATGAGTACTCAAATCCAGGCCACCTTTCTCTAGTAGATCATTGATTTCCGTTGGCAAAGGATCTGCCTCTAAAGCACCATTCAACAAATCAAATAATTCCCTTGTGTGAGATACTTCTTTTCCAGACATTGCGATATGCGAAAAGCCTTTACTTGAGGATATGGGTTGTCAATGACGAGTTAGTTCTTACAATTGGGGCAGCCGCTTTGGACTTATAAAGCTGGAGTGGCTCTAACAGGTAACGTTTTCGTGTGAAGTGATGATAATAAGCTCGAAGAAATAGTTCGGATAGTAATATTATTTATTAGAGTACCTATTATAAAAAAAAGACGATGGTTATCACCATAATGATAATATTATCATTTCTTAGAAGCCCCCTCTTAGCTTTTTGTTTAAAACTTGGAAGTAGTAGATTGGTAACGGACCACTTCGTCGATCGCTTTAGCGACATAATCGACATTGTCATCGTTCAATCCAGCAATGGAAGCTCTCCCTGATGACACCATATACACAGCATGTTGAGACTCTAACCTTCCAACCATGTCGGGTGTCAACCCTGTGTACGAAAACATACCACATTGTTGAACAATGTGATCCCAGGTGCCCGGAGTACCAAGAGAAACCAACTTATCTCTTAGAGAAACTCTCATCTTATTGATTCTGGACGACATGGTTACCATATCTTTATGCCATTGTTGGGTTAATGCTGGGGTGCTCAAAATTTTAGCGACGATTTTAGCACCATAAGCTGGGGCATTGGAAACTTCACTTCTAATAATTTTGGACAACTGTGATGAAATGGCCGCTTTGATAGAAACTAAGCTTACATTCGCATCATCTTGCTGTGGCAGCACCAAATGGAAACAACCAACTCTTTCACCATACATGCCGACATTTTTTGCGAATGATTGACATATAAAGACGGGGCAAACTTTGGACAGTTTTTCAATACCCAATCTCACTGCAAATGCATCACGATTCAAATCACCAGATGCAAAACCTTGATATGCGCTATCGAAGAGAACAATATGGTCCTTGGTTGCAATGGTGTCTAAAATCTGCTCCCACTGCTCTGGATTTGGATCTAAACCGGTTGGATTATGAGCGCACGCGTGCAAAACGAATATAGAACCATTTGGTGCATTCTTGATGCCTTGCAGGTAGCCTTGTAAATTCAAAGACTTTGTTGTGTTATCCCAATATTCATAGTTAGCAGTCTTGATCCCTTGAGTTTGGAAAATTGCATTATGATTTGCCCAGGTTGGATTCGATAAATACAAAGTTCTATTAGGCAGGAATTTGGCAATAAATTTGGCTGCAATGTGTAGAGCACCAGTACCTGACAAAGACTGTACGGAGACAACACGATCTTCAACTAATGCACCAGAATTTTGTCCCAAAATAATTTTCGCAGCATTTGAAGTCAATGCTGGCAAACCATTGATGCCCAAATATTCATGGTTATAAGTTGGATCCTCTTGAACCAATTTTTCGGCTGAGCGTACACTTGGTAAAACCCATGGTTTACCCGTATTATCTCTGTAGGCACCAATACCTAGATCGACTTTAACATCTCTTGGATCCTTTTGCAATCTTTGCTTAATGTCAAAAAGAGCATCAGCTGGTAACTTCTCCACGTTGTTTAAAATGGACACTGACATGATGATGATGGATTATTAGACTGTCCTGACAAACCAAAATTTAACTGACTCAGACTGAACTAAAGTTGAGTAAAAAGAAAAAATATTCAACAGTCCTTACTTCTGTCCAATTTATTGTATCCTTCTTGATATTAAAATCAGCATTAATGGAATTAATTTTATGTTAAGCGACTCTTTTTTTGACAATGAGTCACACACCTGATCCTAGTTGATGATAGTGGTTATATCTTTATGACTCTTAGTCACAATAACTTTTATGGTTGTTTGGCCGAGCGGTCTAAGGCGCCTGATTCAAGAGTTCGACTCTTACTTGCGGATTAAACCGTAAGGAAATCTCAGGTATCGCAAGATGCGTGAGTTCGAATCTCACAGCAACCATTTTTTTGAATTACGTTTTGTAGTAAACCGACAGAAGTTAGCCTAGTCACTCTCTGTACTCTTTAAGTCTTAGCATTAGCTGCTACCCAGGTTTATTGTGTAGTGAGATAAGTTGTATGCCACGTAATAAAGGGGATACAGTTGTACAGACCTGTTCTTAAAATTGATAACCAATTGAGTCTTTCTGCTGAAGAAAAATTGAAATCATTCCAAACCAAATCAGAATTGACGAGTAGTCCATTCCTTCCACTGCTCTGTTTGTTCGTGGTGACTTGTTGTATTGGTAGTTGTCTTGGATCATTTATCTTTTTATATTTGTTATCTGGATGTTAGTGCATTTTAAACTTCGATGTTTAAACATAACGCATCAAAATAATATAGTAAGACTAAAACTGGCAAGTAAGGGTGGATTTGCAGGACGTTTCCTTATTCCTGGCCATCTACAAATTTGATCATTCACAGTGACTCAGGCGAAGTTTGGTTTACTAGACTCTTTGTTTCTTATTAAAGGAAGGGGAAGTTTTCATTATAATAGGTTTAGGTTTGTAACGTTCAGGACAAATTGTCCTGTTTTGAGAATATGAATTCAACAGGCAGTGCAGTAGCTTCTAACGTTCTAGAGTCGTTTTCGTATTTGAACCAGAGTGCCCATTCCTTGGTTCCTGATAGTATTGTTTTTAGTTCTGTGGTTAATTATCCATATAGACTGGGGCTTTCATTTGTTAAAGCTATAAAACTTCAATATGAGCAAACACTAGATGTTGATACTCTATGGTTTGGTGTGGAGTCCATTAAAGAACTTACTTATTACCTCTTAAGCAGTTACGCGATTGCAAGCTTTGTTACGGCATTAATTCTTAATAGAATTGTGATCATGGCATCGCTAAGGTCTACTGCTAATCGTGTTGTTCTACCTGTGTGGTCAAGATTGGTACTACATCTTTCTGCGATTATACCATTATTCTATACACTATTACAAGTTTTATGCCAATATGGAATGGTTGAGAAATTGAAACCACTGGAGTTTTCCACATTTCTTTCGAGTACTTTTGCATGTTATGCATGGTCGAATTGTGTGGAAACGTTTGTTGCTTCAACGACAAATACGTTGCCATTGGAGGAATCCGATTATTCTATTTTTGAGCTATCAATACTTTTCTATTCTTTAAAGAAAAACAAGCAAGCTAGTCTTCCATTGCAAGGTTACTTACCAGATTGTATGATGGCAACATTGGGCAGGCTATTAGTTCATGTGGTAGAGTTGTTTCAATGCAGGAAATACCGTCTATTTGGCAGTACGATACTAAATGGTGCAGGCGTTGGTCATTTTATCTACAAAGTGAAATATTATGGATTGGGTTCATTGCCTGTTGCCACTAGATATAGAAATTTTCCCAAGATTTTCTCGTTATTTTTAATCATGATGTCCGCTAGTATATATTCATTGGCATACTTGGTTAGATTGGATCCATTTGGCAATAACGGATTAGACCCACAAGAATTACAATTTTATTCATTTATGCGTAACTGGTGGGAGCATTTAAATTGTACAGGTGAAGAAGAATTCTCATGTGTTGTAGTTAAATTAGCTGCGATGTTATGCATGGGTAGAGAATCAATGAGCAAAGGTGTTTTGAGAGAATTTTCTCATATTAACGCTCCTTCAGGAATACATCGCAGTTATGTGATTAGTGGTTATCTGAATAGTATTTCAACCATTCCTGAAGACATTGAAAATAAATACAGGGAAGGTATTATAACAATGCATCCTGGCACAAGCAATGCTCCAGGATTAGTGAAAAGATTTAAAATTTGCATTATGTTAATCAAACATTTCTTCAATTTTTTCCGCAAATCCAAGGTACCTGAAATAAGACAAGAACCATTGAAGAAAGATCCCAATAGGTATGTTACTGAAAAAAACTATGCAAAATTTTTGTCCAAACCACAACTCTCTCAAAGCAAAACTGTTTTTGATAATAACCAGTATTTATTGCCAGAAGATGATCTTTCAGGTGATTACATACCGGATCAAAGTGACGAATTGGAAATGGAAACTGACACAGAATTTGGCGGTGATGATGAGGATTTAGGGGAAATCTTAGCACCGGACAGTATAGATAATTTACAAGAAGATCTTACTTGGTACATATCCATGTGGTCTATCTTGAAGTCAACAGTTCACACAGGAACTAGGTTAACAAGAAGAAAATATGCTGCTTTAGAGCCACAGAAGATTCTCACAGACGTAGTATTGGAAAGAACTGCATCTCGTACCGGTGCTAATGCTGACGACGATGATGATGACATGGATTCAACCTTTGCCTGTGTGGTTTGTAAGACGAATTCAAGAAACGTGGTTCTTTGGCCATGTAAATGCTTTGCTCTCTGTGAAAGTTGTAGGATTTCCTTAGGATTACGTGGATTTAACTCATGTGTGTGCTGCAGAAGGGAGGTTCATGGATACAGTAAACTGCATGCAATTTAATCGTCTTTATATAATTTTGTAGTGAATAAACGTTTGGTTTTTACGGTTCGTTTTTACGGTTCGTTTTAATCGAAAATACACAAGGCAATGCAGAGGACATTGAAGTCTGAAGTGGGTATTACGATTAATCTTTCACATCGGCGGCTAACTTAAGTGAGATGTTTTTGGTATGTGCCCTAACTTTTTTGTTCAAGCCCTTTTTTTTTTTTTTTTTTTTTTTTTTTTCGAGCGGGTCAACACTTTTTGAAAAAAAATTTTGTCATATATAAAGGGCCAATGCTCATCCTCATGTCATATTTCCTCTTCACTCCTCTTCTTAGAAGTACACCAAATCTAGGCTCGTGTTGGGGGACTGACGGGAAAGGGAGACGTTGCTGCTTTGCTTCGGTGAACCGGCAATTGTTTCTTGCTACTGTTGCTTAGCTTTCTCCAAAGTCCTTCCAGCATTTTGGCGCTCGAGAGGCGAGTCTCAAGGATCTTAGAGTTGTCCTAGTGGGGCTTCTCCCCTGGCTTTCAGGTTGGGGTTTGAGTTGCACCTGTTGGGAATTATGGCTCTAGGATGTTGCCACGAAGTATGTGGTTGAGGCAGAAGCAGCCCCGCCAACGAGTCAAATTAGATCGAGTAGGGTGCATTGACTTTGAATTCTCTTGCTTACTACGGTGAGTAGGATTGAGTTCGGTCGTCATTTCAGTCACCCTACGGCAGTATATTCCTGGACGCTGTGAAGACCTTATGGGTCGGTTATCATTTGGGTAAAACCATACTGCATACATTTATTTTTTTTTTTTTTTTTTTGTAATTCTTGATTAGTATCCTTCCATTCCAGTAAAAGCATATTTCTTGTGATGATAGGAGTAAAAATAGGAAAAGTAATTATAATATATTATAACGGCGATAGACAGTTATTGAATTATATCTTGTATCGGTCCTACTGATTACTTTGATCTTGCTCTAGTCATACTATTTAGTCACTGACCAAGGAAATTATCATGACAAAGTTGAAGGAAACCATCTTAATGGTGGAATAAACGGATAGGGTTTTCCACGTAAACGACTTGAGAAGAATCAGCAGCACTGAAGACTGCCTTATCCATAACTGAACCAGAAGGTGCTGCAATAAATTTAACACCACTTCTCACAGCCCTGTAGACGTTGTCAGGGAATGGGAAGAAAGCGTCACTTGACAAAGAAACGTTAGTCAATTTCGATAACCAATCCTTTCTTTCTTCTTCTGTGAATGGGGCTGGGATTTCTTCAAACTTAGATTCATAATCGGACTTTTCTGGTTCCTCAGTAGGGATTTGACCAGTAACGAACAAATCAATTGCATTAGATTTTTCAGGTCTCTTTGTACCCTTAGCCCATTTAATTGATAGGACTCTTGGATGGTGTCTAAACCACCAGTTATCTACCTTGTCACCTGCTAATCTAGTACAGTGTATTCTTGACTGCTGGCCAGCACCAAGACCAACAACCATACCATTCTTAGCGTAGCAAACTGAATTAGATTGTGTATATTTTAGAGCGATAGTTGCAACAGTTAAGTCAATAACTGCCTGTTCAGTTAAATTCTTGTTAGCAGAGACAATTTCTCTAAATGATGACTTGTTGATAATTGCATCATTTCTCTTCTGCTGTAAACTGATACCGTAAACCTGTTTGGTTTCCAATGGTTCAGGAACAAAATTTGGATCAATCTGTAAAACACAGTACTTACCACCCTTCTTCTTTCTCAAAATTTCTAAAGCTTCTTGTTCAAAACCTGGTGCAATAATACCATCAGAGACTTCCTTGGAAATAATCTTTGCAGTTGGTACATCGACGATATTAGACAAGGCAATGTAGTCACCGAATGAGGACATTCTATCAGCACCACGGGCTCTTGCGTAAGCACAAGCTAATGGTGACAAGTTCTCAATGTCGGAAACAAAATAAACCTGTTTCTCGATGTCTGATAGTGGAACACCAACAGCGGCACCAGCAGGTGAAACGTGTTTAAACGAAGCTGCAGCTGGTAAGTTCAAAGACGCTGATAATTCTTTTACCAATGGCCACGAATTCAAAGCATCCAATAAGTTGATATAACCAGGCGATCCACCCAAGACTTTGAAAGGTAATTCCTCTTGTTGGGTGACAAAAGCTTGAGCAGGTTTTTGATGAGGGTTTGCACCATAACGTAGTGGCAATTGAGCTTTGCCTTCAGAATATTGCTTTCTAAAAAAGTCAGAAATTGCATTGTCGTAATCAGCAGTATGCTCAAATGCCTTTAATGCTAAACGGTTCCTCAATTCCTGGCTAACTTCACCATTGCCCTTCTTCAATTCAGATAAGAAGGCAGGATAATCATGTGGATCAGACAAAATTGTTACTCTTGCATGGTTCTTTGCTGCTGCTCTTAGCAATGTAACACCACCAATATCAACTTCTTCAACAGCTTCTGATACTGTAACTCCAACCTTGCCGACAGTTTCTTTGAATGGGTACAGGTTGCAAACGACAAAATCAACTTTATCAATATGTTGCTGCTGTAAGTCCTTTTTATCTTGTTCAGAATCTCTTGCCAATATACCACCATGCACTGCGGGATGCAAAGTCTTCACTCTACCACCCAACATTTCTGGAGCATGTGTGATACTTGAAACGTCATCGACTGGAAAACCTGCTTCACGAACCATACGTGCAGTGCCACCTGAAGCTAAGATACGCACATTAGATTCACTTAGACCCTTTGCAAGGTCCAATAGACCTGTCTTATCATAAACAGACAGAATAGCTGTCCTTTCGTAATCACTCATCTTTTAATATCCACAACTTATTCACGCCTTTCTATAAACAATGAAGTAAATGAGTGAACGCTTTTAATATATGTTTTCTTTGTAAGTTGCAATATTTTAAAGTACAAGGACCTTCAGGTTATGTTGCAATTAAAAATTTGCGTACTTTGACTCACGTTCTATTTCAGAGGAGTCAATTGTTCATATAAAGAACTGAATTGAAGCGAAATCCAATCCAGTCAAAACAAAATAACCCGGAATACGAAAGGGTCTGTATTAATTTCAACGATATATAATAAAATTTAGTATTACTACTAATGATATACCGACCGAGCAGATTACTTTCTGTATCTCCACAAGGACAAAGTGTTGTGTCTCTTCCAGATCTTTCTTCTACCGGATGAAGAATTGTTGTATCTGTGGCCCTTGTTGATACCTCTGGATCTCTTACCAGTGGCAGTCAAACCTCTGGCTTCTCTGTGCTTGTGGACAGGGTTGCAGATCCAGTTGTAACGAGCATCTCTTCTGATAGCCTTGTGGAATGGATCAACTAGGATGACCTCGAAGTACTTGTAGGTGGAGTCTTGGTTAACCCAGTAGGAGTTCAAGACTCTCAAGTTGGAAGCACGACGAGCAACTCTTTCTTCAGCAGTAGCTCTCATGGATCTTTGGTATTTCAATTCGTTAACACCCATGTTAGTTGGCTTACCGTAAGTAGCACCCTTTGGAACAGGTCTCTTTCTGTTACCACGTCTAACACGGATACGGTAGATAACGAAACCTTGCTTGGCCTTGTAACCCAATCTTCTAGCCTTGTCTGGTCTAGATGGCTTGGAGGCTCTGTGGACGACATTCTTTTGTCTGTATTCCCAGACTCTTACTCTTTGCAAGAATCTCAAAGCATCAGACTGCTTCTTTCTTTGTAATTCCTCCAAGTACTTGTAGGCACCCATAGTGATTCAATTGATTGTTGTTTATTGGTTTTTGAATGTGAACAACGATAAGTGGACAGTTCTTGGTAAACTGTACTTCTGATGGTCATCGCTTTAAAGAAATCCTTTTTTTTTTTCACGAACTGGAAAATTTTTCAAAAGAAAAATGCGTCGGTGCGTCTACCGTGCTGAAAGTTACGCGGAATGGTATGCTGAGATTTTCGCGCCAGATGACATCGTCATTACTGTTACTACTATTACTATTATTACAAGAATTAATACTAATACAACCAATTGATAAGGTGTTTCAGCCTTTCACGATAAGGCCCTGAATACTGTCTGTATTCGTTCCATATTACTCTGTCCATTTCACGTCTACCTGTGTCCATGTCCAGCTGGTCTAAGCGCTGAATCTTGGAAGTGCCTATCATTTTGTAACCAACATAACAGACAATGAATAATATGAGACCACCGTATGCAGAAAAGAATGATTTAACGTTCCAGAAATCATGGATGAAATTGGTGAACCCCATGAAAATTATGAATAGAGAACAGCCAAAGAGACCGTAGAATGCCAAGTATGGTTGAAAGGGTGAACGATAAGGGTAGGACTTCTCATCTCTTGATATAATATCCTTTCTAGTTTTCAAGGCGTAGTAGAACCTTAAGAATGAAACGTTAAGCCCCATCCAGATAATTGAAGTACTTGCGCTGGACATATTGGAAAGAACGTTGAAATTCTCCGCGGCAGTACTATCAACCGCTAAATAACCAACGACCCCGAACATACCTGAGAACAGAACAGATGCATAGGGAACTCCCCTCCTGTTACATTTTTGGAAAATGGCTGGTGCTTTCCTTTGAACAGCCATGGCGTAAAGGGTTCTTGAACTACTAAACAAAGAACATATTTCTGCCCCGGAGGTGAAAAAAATCAAGATACCATTGAAAACAGCGGCAAAAGTACATAAACCGAAATTCTGTAATGCCAATACCCAAGGACTCGAATTACCATCCACAGATTCTTTTTCACTGTAATAAACGTTTGCGTGGCATTGATGGCTAAGTTGCCATTGACTTCCCACTCCTCTCTGAGCTGCTTGATATCGTGCAATATAGGAATTAGTAAAATAAGGTTGTAATCTGGGGTCACCACAATAAATGTTGATACTTACGGAGAAAACAGTGAAAACGTAAATGACGAGTACGATGCAAAAGGTTCTCTTTGTTGCAGAAGGTATGGTTTTCCTTGGATTGATGGCTTCGCCGCTGGCGACGAATGCCATCTCGACACCTGTATAAGCGAATGTAGATATTAACATGGCCGACACCAGTGCTAAGAATCTTCCGCTCGAACCTTTAATTCCGTTGAGACCACCATCTCCGATATCTCTTAAATCGAAAGTTGGACGAAACAGTCCGTAGGTTAGATCAGAAAATGATTTTGATGAATCCCAAAACCTGAATCCAACGCGATCGTAATTAGTACCATTTCCTGAGTTGAGAATCACCATTGTTAATATCATCATAATAGCAATTACAATTTTAATCAATCCTGTGATATAAACTGTTTCACCCATAAGCCTTACATCCAATAAATTTATCAAAACGGAATAAAGCATGAAAAGCGTAGTGAATCCGGCAATTGCACCTTTTGACAGTTTTAAGCTCTCGTAATATTTCAAGTAAAAAGTACAGGCTACCACCTGTGCTGGCATGGTTATCATGCATGAAAACCAGTAGGTCCATCCCAATGCAAATCCAAATGCATCCTCTACAAATCTAGAAGCTAGTCCTGAAAACCCAGAAGACACAGGAATCAAAGTTGATAACTCGGTGAAGGAAAGTAAAGTAGCTAATACTATGCTCCCTGAAAGGGCAAAACCTAACAGAGTTCCAAAAGGACCTGCTATGGAAAAAGCCTTACCCGAGGTTAGGAAAATACCTACACCGAAACACGCACCAATGCCAATCATCTGAATATGCCTCACTCTTAATTTCCTTTGTACATGATGAGAGTCATTAGCGGTCCCAAAGAATAAATTCTCCAGGTCACCGATTAAACGTCGACTATTCTTGCCTCCGTTACTTTCAGGGAAACAGGGTGTAAAAGAGTCTTCTGAGTCGGGTTTACCCGCTGGTACAGCCCCTTCATCAATGGCGACATTCCCAACACTAGCATTATCTATCACGTAAGTCCTAGCCAAGGATGACCTTGACAAAGTTCCTGATGAGGATTCTACATCATGTTTTTTGGACGACTGCGGGATGAGAGCACTCGTGAGTTTCCTCAATTTGGCAAGCTTCTTATCCCTAACATCTTTTCCTTGATCCTCACCTGCAGAATACTTCTCATTCAAAGACCCATCGTTTAAAACTTGAACATCTCTACTGTCTTGCTCTCGAAGTATATGTTCCAATCTACCCCTTAATTCATATTCTTTGGCAACTTTCTGATCGTATTTGGCAAAATCAGTGATATCGAATTCAGAAACGGACTGCACAGAGCTAGTACCAGTAATGGCATTCCGCTCTTCCCTTTTCTTTTGATAGTATTTATCAACCAGGTAAAATCGTTGATTTTGTGCCTTATCTTGGTATCCAGCTAAGCCATGTAAATCTTCCTCATCGACGATACTCCTCAATATTTCAGTATTAATACTATCAAATGAATTTGGAATTCGACCATGATCCTCTGATGTAATCGATTCCTCGTAACTGTCGCCTTGAGACCCTACAACTTGAATATTATTCCTCTCTGGAAAGAGACCAAATAGTGGGCTCAAAGAATCCATAAATAAACATCTACAGCTGCTAGAAGACACAAACCAACCAGACAGCTCGACACTCTTTACCTGTCACTAGTTACTTGATCTTTCATGCATCAAGAGCTTCACTATTTTATGCTTTAAATCATCGACTTTTGAGTCAAGTAGACTGTATAAAAAATATGTAAAGTAAGGGTAACCCTGCATAATCTCCAATAAACCGGCAAATTGTTTCCAGAATGAACATCAATTACATAGTTGAAAATATATTAATTTATTTGTATTATGCTATAGAATAATGGCTTGGTTAATGCAATCATTTCAAGTGAAATTTCTTTCCTAGGGACTCCTTTACTTTCTTCGTAGTGCTGTTCTTAGCTCCTGATTGCGGCTGAGCTTCTAGCGGTGTAGGAGGTTCTTCTTCGTCACCTTGATCTCTTGGTGCTGAGACATGTCCCAAGGCATTTAGACGCCTTTCTCTTTCTACTGCAGTCTCAGGTTCTTCACCACCTGGGCCGAAGGAATGTGAGTCGACTGCGTCATGATCGCTTCTTTCTTCTTCCGAATCATCAGTGTAATCGTCATCGTAACTATCTCCATCGTCCCCGGGTCCCTCACTTTCGTCCTCATCATCATCTTCATCATAATAAGAATAATCAATGGTGTCACCACTACGATATTGCTCATCGCTTTGTAATTCTTCAGGTCTTCTATAAGAATCCTTAGGGGCAGGAGTCGGATTTCTAACCATTTTGGGATTCTCCTGGCCACGAGTTGGCGAAGTGGTTCCCTCTCGGCTGCCTGGAGCAGATTTATCTTTAATACCAACAGCAGAAAGTGCTTTGCTGAAAATTTTACCACCACTTGCATTTGTTTTGTCACTTGGTTTCTTTTTCTCAACATTTCCGTCCTTATGAGTATTGATTTTATAACGCCTTAAGACTTCACCTTCGTTATCTTCGATAATCAGCTGATTGTGAACCTTGTATGCATAATATTTGTTATTACGATGACGGCGAGATGGCCCGATCTGAGATTTACCTTCGTGCCTTGACGGAGCTGCCCTTTTACCACTGTCCAAACTGACGTGATCAGACCCATCACTATCACCACGCGAAACAGATGAATTATCTCTTTCGTCTTGATGAAAATGAGGATGGGGAATATGGTGAGGCAAATGAGGGTGCAGATGACTTTTTTCTTGTCCTTTCTCCTCCCTTGGCTTATTGAATTTAGCCTCATCAACAACTTCACCTTCTGCATTCTCAAAAACGATTTGATCGTCTTCTTCATATGCAACACGAGCCTGATCGTCCTCTTCTTCTTCTCTAATCTTTCTCATCCTATTAGATTCAGAAGAATCCCTAGAGCCTGTGTCCGATTCCCTTCTAGAAACTTTCTCTTCCATATCTTCATCTGTCTGGGACCTTGGTGTTGAAATATCACCCAGGTCTTCCTCTTCTTCTTCTCTTCTTTCTTCGCCTCCGCCCTCTACCAGATCAATTTCACCGTGTCCTTGATCCTTGGCTAGTTGGTCTAACCCACTAATGGCATTAACAGTTTCTTCGCGACTCAAAATGTCGATATCAGGTTTGTCTGATTCTTGTGATGCTTTTTGTTCAGTAGTGTCTGATCCACCAGGGGTCAATCCTTCTGGCTCTAAATTGTCCTCTTTATTAGCACCCCTATGGGCGCCAGTACTCAATGCAAAAGTGGCAGCCCTTGCCTCCTTTTCACGCTGCAATCTTTCTCTCCCTAAATCGTTCAATTCTTCTTCATTAGTACCATTCCCCGACAATGCGTGTAATAACTCTTTTCTGCGACTATTCTTCCGGTTTCTTCGTCTTCTTTTCATCCCACCAGCTGGGGTGTAAGGAACACCACTTGTTTCCACTGCAGTTTGGCCCGAAAATGAAGGTGCCTCTGTATCAACACGCTGTAAAGAGAACGATCTACCACTTTTATCCAGACTAGGCAGTCTTTGCATCCAAGATGATTTACCATTACCATTTGTAGTTTGTGTAGTAAAGGTCTTGGTTAATGTTATTGTGTTTAGATGGCGTCCTAAAGTAATGATCGCCACTGATGAACCATGAACTATGATGGATGTTAAAATGAAGAAACAAGTGATGGGCCAAATAACCGATATAATTTGCCAGTGTGAACTACCCTTCCCCGGTAGAGTTTCCAATGGAGTCTCCTCGTGAGGCTCTGCTTGAGTTTCCAATTGGGATCTTGCAGTCAAAGCGGCAAAAACTGCACCAACACCAATCGGTCCAAAATGGCCAACAAATACGGCCTCGCGCCAGGACTTAATATCTGGTATTAAAGGTTTTAACATTAAGACAGCGGGAATCCTTCTCAGAAAAATGACTATAACCGCCAAAATGATCAATCTCCAAACATCCAATCCAATAGTAGAATCGTTGAAGTGCTGCCAAGGAATAATTGCACCAAAATAAACGAAGTATGCGTAGTTTAGCAAAACATCAATTACGGTTGAAACATTACTTTCCGTTGTCCTTTCAGAAAACCAACCATCCCATGCAAATGCTGCACCTGCTGAAAATGACGCTAGTAGATCATCAACCCCCAAAATCGAACCAAATCCGGCGCACATAAATGTTAAAACAACGTAAAACGCTAGGAACGATTCACGATCGATGATTTTTAGTCGTTCTGCCAACCTAATAGCCCTTCTTCCAAGGTACCCAATAATACATCCCAATAGACATCCAAATATGCATTCGTATAGGATGGTAATACAAATCCAATCCTTGACGATTTCGCCACCTTGTCTCGGATGCATGATCAGATCTAATGACAAAAAGATAAAGGGAAATGCTAGTCCATCATTACAACCTGACTCCGCTGAAAGCAAATTCCTCAAATGACCAGGGACTCTTTCAGCAAACTTACCGGAAACCACAGATTGTGCCAAAATAGGATCAGTGGCTGTTATACAGGCAGATACTAAAAGACTATGTGCAAAATTCAACCCAGGTATCAGAATCCAAACAAATAGTCCAATCATTAACCATCCAAAGGTCATTACGGGTACCAAAAGCATCGTAACCGATAACCAATGTTTCAACATATATCGACGCGGTAGTTCAACCGCTACTGCAAACACTTGTAAACATAAAACTATTCTTGTTATCTCCAACGTTATCGCATCAGTATCACCCCAAGATATTGGATTAAACCAGTCCAAACAGTGGGGACCCACAATAAGACCAAAGGCGCCTGCAACCATGGACTCACCAATATAAAGCCTCTCCTTGACAAATAGTGATACGAGGGAGAAAATTGATGAGAAAACACCAACGCATGCATAGGCCACATGTGCTTTTGTAGGTTCCAGCTGACCCCAAACCATCGTATCTTAATTATTCCTCTGCCAACCTTCTTGCTATTTCTTTCTAAAAGATACGAGGGCTCTAATGCTGGTCTCTGTCTTCTTCCCTCCTTCTAGACGCTAGCTGCATCGAACTTCACTTCTTATTTCGAGACGTAAGTTGCAGTTGTTCAGACCCTGGAACGGCTCGTCCTTACCGAAAATGCATCTGTTATGGAATCTTTTTTTTTTTTTTTTTTATTATTATTTCTTTCTTTTTTGCGGAGGATCCGCTTAAGGAGGGTAACTATCCGTAAATCTGGAGTAATATGGATTAGGTATATATACATATAATTATGCAGCTATACATTCAAAATAATTAGTATTACGAGTCCTGTGGTGCATTTACTTTGGTCTTGACTGATTCGATCAAATTTTTCAACTCCTGCAAATTTGTGGGAATTTCCTGCGAACGTTCAGAAGAATTTGCAGCAGCAGGAGTTGAAGAAACTTGAGATACTATGCTGGTATCATGATGATTTGAGGCAGCAGTAGTAGTTGAGTTGATGGGGGTCTGGAAAAGCGCTGGTTCATTGATGGATTCCTCTTGGTCATGAGTATTTTGGAAATGTGAATAAGGGTGTGGTCGTTGACTAGATGGTGGAGTTTGATTGGGGTTTAGTGATATTGGTAGGTTTGTGCTATGAGAGGGAGTGGCTGGTGGTAAACTGAAATTACTGAAACGAGTTCCATTTCTCAGTTTTATTGCTAAGTGAGAAAGCATAGCTGATGATGATGACGAAGCAGTTCTTTTGGCTTGCGGAGTTTCGTAACGGTTATCACGTTTTTTTGATAAAAGTACTGGTAGTTTACGCTTTTTCAGCTTTGGAGATGCTGCAATATGAGACTGCAAATGAAGGTAAGTATTTCTCTCATCTTGCATCCTCTGTAACTTCTTTTCTTCGGAATCATGCATACGTTTCATCCTTTCGTCAATGGTTCTCGTGGTTAAAAACTGTGGGTGCTCTTGAGCTGTACGATTTCCCCTTAACTTTCTATCATAACGACCTCTATCAGTTAACCGTACTCTGTATTGTGAAGCTAGACCAATTAATCCATCTTCCAAAACTTTATGCGGCATGTGAGAATTAATATTGATACTACCGATGTGTTCCAATGCACTGCTGAAACTTCTGGCGATACGATTTAATTTCAAACATTTGGAGACAACGTCTTCATCTAGAGGTGTCTCGGCCGACTCCCAATAAACTACCAGCAAATTGAAACAGATGTTTGTGTTCAAACATATCCCTGTAATAAGCTTTATTAACTCTTCACCGTCTTGTTGTAATTTTAACTCCAAATCGAAGATATTGGAATCTGTAACACCTGTATTAAATACCAAAAGCTGTAAATTGGCAAATTGGCTTGGATCGTAGTAGCCGTCTATGCAGCACACATTCATGCTCACCTTTTCGTTAGCTAATTGGTAAGAATCTTCTTTATTTGAAAGTCCAAACTTACTTGCCATCCAATTACCGCACATAGAATTCCAATTTTTTCCGTATATGAACAAGTCTGCAGTAATCGGTTCCTCTGGAGTAAATATATTGTTACTGATTTTGTCGAGATAAATTGTTCTTAGTGACAAGGGCCTCCACACATCAGTACGTTTATCCTTATGGACATCGAATTTATTCACTTCGTCGTTGACAGGTGAAAAGGTGACTCCCTTTTTGTTGGAAGAGAACGAAAAGGATGTATCGTCGCTGCGGGGAGTGCCTGTCAATGTCTTAGATCTGTTGTAAACTGGTACTCCAAGCTGTCTACTCACCCTTTGGATTTCTTCCCTTTTTTTACGTTCAGTTTCTATTTCCTGCAACTGAGTTCTAAATTTACTAGCCCACTTGCACAAAGACTTCTTTTGCAGAAGTTTGTCGTAATAGTTTTCAGCTCTGGAATTCAAAAATATCAAATACAACTTCTCATGGATGAATGCGCAGTAAAGTATATTGGAAAGCTCATCAATTTGTGTATTTCTTTCTTTACTCTCTTGAAATTGTTTTTCTATTAAAAATATTGTTTTTTTATGAACAAACTCTTTTATTATTTCAGCACTGATTTCAGATGCTGCTTGTTTTTTATTATTTTCTTTTTCTTTTTCTTTTTCTTTTCCTTTTTTATTTTTTTCCTTATTCTCCATTAAATGAGAATCTTCATATCCTAAATTATTGAAAATTGGCAATTTAACTTCTTGCTTGTTTTCGAATGCTCCGATCGAAGGTTTAGGTTGATCGGAGCTAGCCACAGGCTGTGGCGATTGGCTAGTTACAGATTTGCCTTCAAATAAACAGACAGGCGTAATAGAAGTTTCCGTTTTTGGAGCAATCAGTGGTAGTTTTCTATTATTATTGTCATTAGTAGTGTCATTGACATTGCTACCATTCGTTATTTTATCTAGCGTCTTTGGATGGAATGGAGAAGGTGCTGGTAAGGTGGGAAAAGTCGGTACCATCGATGAAGCCTTATCATTTGCCGAAAAATCATCTTTTCTATCATCTTCCGCTTCGACCTCGAGGGCCTCCTGTTCCAAATCTTGACCAAACTCCTGATAAATTTCTTGCTCTATTTCCTCAGATCCTAATATCTCCTCACCTGAAAGCGTTTTATCATCTTTTTCTGGAATTGTATCAATATTTGGCTGTCCTGAATTAATAATAAAACTAAAGTCAGAATTCTGTAACATGTTATCAACACAGTTTAAATATGCTTGTTTCAATGGCTGTTTCTCAGGTATTCTGTGGGAATTATGGATTAATGTTTTCAATTCAATACCATCAGAAGTTACCTCTATGGAATAATATTTGCAGAAATCCACCAGCTCCCCTTCATCATTAAATGCAAAATTTTCCATAAAGTATTCAACTGGAATTGCCTTGTGCTTTTTATTGACAGAGTACGAAAGAGCTTTAAATGCGTAAAACCGAACTTCATTCACGTAAAGCTCCAAAAACGAACACAACAGAAATGGTACGTCTTGTCTCTTGATTAGTTGAAAAAACCTCTGATAAAAATTTAAACAATTTTCAGTCCTAATTATACCTCTCTCCACATAGTTTGAATTGGAAACTATCCTTCTGAAACATATAGCCTGTTGTACAAGATCATTTTGGAAAATTTCTGCCGGTAATTTCTCCACATTTTTGTCGTATTCAGGGTCCCTGATTTTACTCAATAAAGCATATGCTCTAAACTCAGCTTCATTAGGGCAGCTTCCACCACTAGACCTAACTTCATCATAAATTTCCGATAATGTGATTAGAGATTTGTGTAGTTGCTCTAACTCTTGCTGTAGAGAGTATTCCATTCCCCGTTTGGCCATAATATGAACTATCAACAAATGAATCCTTACAATTCTTTCATTACAATCAATGGCTTCTGGTCCACAATAGTTTTGATAGGTAAAATCTTGTCGTATTGATCTCATTCTATCCCAAATAAAACCTTCACTCTCAGGGAGAGCCGTAAGTAAGTTCTCTACAATATAGTCTAATGATTTGACTAAAATATGCGGAGGTCTAACATCAGATGGTAAGGGAGGTGCTGCTGCTGCTGCTGGACGTGCAAAGACTTTCAGTGACTTGTCTCTAGCAGCTTTTTTATCCTCTGGATTATTTTTTTCGTACGAGTAAACTGTGTATTCCACATTCCTTCGGGCCCTTTCGAAGATTGGACACATTTCTTGGCAGGTGCCTTGAAAATCAATTGCTTCAGTAAGATCCTTTGCTGAATCTGCCTTGTCCACTAACTGCTTATTTTCCATCATTTTTCGTTCTACGTCTCTCATTTTTTTTAAGGTTTCATACAACTCAGAGAAATCTTCAATAGAATATTCCAATTGTAACATCTTCTGTTGGTTAGCAGCATCCCATGGATCTTGAATGAATTTCTTTGGTTTCAAATGAGGCTGTTGATTGATCAAAAACCTAGGTATTTGGCGTTGCCTGTGAGACACTTTTCGAAATCCTGCTTCTTGCGGGTTTGATAATAATGAACCGATTTTAGAGTTGTCCACGGGACTTATACTCTTTAACTTGAGTTTTGGGTTGCCATCCTCCCTACGATGGATGTGTTTACCCTTATCCGGATGTTTCGACCTGCTATTAGGGAAGGGCTTTCTCATAGGTCTCTGTGAGTTTTTGAGCCCACCAGCAGATTTCTTGTCGCCGATCTTGAATGAACCATTACTCTTATTGTGATTAGTATTACTGCTATTACCACCAGGGTGATGGGAGTACTTCTGACCGTTGAAGAAATTGAACCCTGAAGCAGGAGTCGAGGCACCAAATGGGATACTCATGAAAACAATTGGAAGCCAGACTCCTTGCCTTGACGGCTTTTGATCTTTTTTCTCGTTTTATGTTCGTGAAGTTGATTGTACATCTTTTTGAAGTTCAACTAAAGTGGTTCGCTCTTTTGGAAAACCTACTCACGGCTGGTGCCTTCATGGTGAAAGGTAAAGTGAATTTTTATACAATATGAAAGCCTACGGTTGAACTGGTAAATTTACTGAATTTTCAGTCATTGAAATTTGCAGTATTTGGAAATCTAGTTCGTTTCAAATATAGTACAGACTGATTTTCGTTTTATGCAGAAAAGGATCCTCTAGAGAACAGATTGGTAGATTATATTCGAACAATGTCCTTTCTAGAAATGCTTCTACAGTATCTTGAGCTCTTAAATGTATTCCAATCAGGCAACGTACGGTGAGACCTTGATCCAAATAATAGTTTCTCAGTATCGTTAAAGTCTTGAGAAACGGCTCTATAAGAAAATCGTTGTAAATCACGTCCATGGCAACGATGTGGATCACTGAACACTCCTGAGCTATCTTCGTGAAATATGGATGATTGGGAATGTTGTCAAATTTTTCCCAATCCAATTCCAATATTTCCAAACGAACATTTTTGCGCTGTCGATCGTCGATTTGTGATGGTTCCAACTGTAGTGATTCGGATATACAACGTCTTTTATTGAATTGTAGGAGGTTTTCTGCTATGTTGTATTTTAATCTACCAAGGATTCCCCTTTGATCTGTGCACATATAATAATCAACATGATCTCCAAGTATGATAGGCAGTATTCCAGCAATTCCGCCACCCAATTCCACAACTGCAGTAGATTTGGAACCTGAGAAAATGGCAGGAATGGAAGAATCGTCATTTTCTTCTCTTAGCGGCAATGCATTAGTATCATAGAGTAACCATTGTGCGAAAGTGGGAGTTGCAGACCAAAGGACGTACCCCGTAGTGGAATTATTGTTGCTGGATGAATTCAATCCAGCTATCGATTGTCGTATGGTAAAATTATAAGGTTGTAATGACTGTGGATTTTTAGGCTTCCCTTTAGCTCTTGTAATCAATGGAGGTTCAATATCTAATTGAACATTTTCATCTCTTTGAAAAATGCCTAAATCCTGACTCAACCCATCAGACAACGATTCTAATAACGTATATCTGTCAAAGATATGTTCATGGATGTTGTCAGCATTTAATGGTTTCAATTGAAAGACCATAGTTATGACAAAGTCATTTGTGTAGAATAAACTTGATATCGTTTTAATAATTAGAACTTATTATATGAAAATTTATAAAAAATGAGTGTCTCATATACACAGGCAAACAAGCGTTTATACAGCATTAAATCAAATTTCTTGCTAGTAGAAGTTCTGCAATTAAGATACCAGAACCAGCAGCACCAATGACGGTGTTATGGGACAAGACTACCATTTTCAAATCAAGAACAGGATCTTCTCTGATTCTACCGACTGAAACGCCGTAACCAGCATCTCTGTTTCTATCCAGTCTTGGCTGAGGTCTATCAGGCTGTTCTAAGACATGAATAGTTTGCTTTGGAGCAGAATGGCATCCTAGTTTAAACGCATCGCAAGCGTATTCTCTCAAGCTCTCCTTAACAGCTTCAACAGATGGTGCAGGTCTGTTTTTGAATCTTAATGAAATGCATTCAGTGTGACCATCAGAAACTGCAACTCTGTTACATTGAGCAGAAACCTTGATTTCCTCAGGGGATAATAATTCCACATGAGATTTGTCAGATGCCAAATTACCCAAAATCTTCTTAGTTTCCCATTCCATCTTGTCCTCCTCGCTACTGATGTAAGGAACAATGTTATCCAAGACATCCATACCTGGAACACCTGGTGAGAAACCAGCACCCGAAATCGCTTGTAAAGTAGTAGTCGTCAAAGCATCAATTGGACCGAATTTGTCCACTAATGGCTTCAATGGAGCAACAAGGCCAGCAGTGGAACAGTTAGAAATACAGACGATAAAACCTGGCTTTTCCTTACCTTCAGCTTTTGCCGACTCAACTTTTTGAGAAATCACATCTAGATGTTCTGGGTTAACAATTGGAACCACTAAAGGCACACCAGGGTCTCTTCTGTAGTTTTTAGCATTTGAAATAACGGCAAGACCGGCCTCAATGAATTCCGTTTCAATCTTCCCTGCGTAATCGGAATCTAAACCTGAAAACACAACATCACAATTTTTAAATTCACTAGCCTTACATTCACTAACCACTAAATTTTTTGCAGATTCTGGTAAAAGATCAGTTTGCTTCCAACTAACTGCGTCAACATATTTCTTACCAGCTGATCTTTCACTGGCACCAAGAACTTTCAGTTCAAAGTCCGGATGATCTGCCAGCAGTAGAATAAATCTCTGGCCTACAGAACCTGTAGCACCTAAAACACCAGCAACTTTCTTAACCATTTTTCCTAACAATCGTCAAAACTTAGAGCTATAAGCGTCAAGCTGTCTTACTGATACTTCAGCATTTATGTTATAAATATTGTTCTTCATTTGCACGTATGATTCATTCATTACGACGTTGAAGAAAAAAAAGAAAATAATACTGTGGACAATGTGCGGGTAATCCCCGTCTTTACACGTTACTATACAGATACAAACTGGTACCAGATCGATGCTAGGATACGGTTCCTAATCTTCGAATGTTCTTTTGGTGCCACCTGCAGCACTCTGTGTCTCTTTGGTCTTGTCTTGTGTACCATTTGATTCATTACCTTCTTCCAATGCGGATGGTGGTAAACCTTGAAAATCTCTTTGAACTCTCCTCAGCTGTGACAGCGAAGTTGACAGACTGATATCTGAGGATGCTGCTGCATCTGTACCCAATGCCTGGTCACCTCCCAGAGTCTCCTTTTCACTTATAAATCTCTCCAAAAACTGCAACATTTCGTCTCTGGACACATGTTGCGGCTCTCCATTGGCATGTGCCACGATAGGAGTATTGAGCGCACTATTGCTAGCAAATCCGGGTCTCTTGGTACCTCTCAACATGTGAATCGCTAGTCCGAATTGTCTAGATTCCACTTTACTACGACAAACCTTCTACTAGATGAGATGAGATGAGCTGAGATGAGCTTATGGATATTGAAATTTTTCAAAGTTCAGTGTCCGATCTCCCAAAGTTTTCGGACAAATGCTGACGTGCGTCAGTAAACAACAAAATTAAAATAAAATAATAGTTATAAAGCATTGGACGGTGCTTTCCCAGATTATATTCATTCTTCTGGCTCGAATCAAGTGCAGCTTCTACACTCGCTTAAATTTCGATCAAGGAACTGTTCTTTACAACGCCTCACCAGCATAGCAAAGGGAACGGTATAGCACCAGAACGACGATTTATGTAAAAACTCCAACAATATTTCAATGTTGTTATGGATGGCCAGAAGTAACTGTAGCCGAAACGTTAGATGCACATGAGAGGATAGAATGTAAAGTTCGTTACTTTTTTTTTTTTTTTTTTTTTTTT
>JAJLXU010000010.1:0-37069 GCA_030571545.1 Zygosaccharomyces gambellarensis
AACAGTAAAAAAGATTTTATTATTATATTCGAAAAAAAAAAAAAAAAAAAAAAAAAAGCTGTAGTTCAAATTTCATCACCTGTATATTCTTTACTGGCTCCAAAATTGATTTTACTTGGTTTTACAAATTTTGTCCTGAAATACAGTTTGTATCCTATCACCATTAATATATTTGCAAATATCCCAATATACCCCGTGATAAAAATCCTGTAGTGAAATTTGGTGATGAAGGCGTTGTACCCTTGGAAAAGGTAATGATTGTCACAAAGAAAAGTGTCACGTATGCAGCATGTTCCTGGAACCACATACGGAAGGGAATCTCATCAAAATTTATTCCTTGTGCCTTTATTGCCCGATCGTAGTTAATATAAGCTATCAGGATGTAAAACCAATTCAAAATCCCGAATACTGAAACTGTGCTGGTTATGTAACCAAACACCGTTGCCGCCGCTTTCTTTGTATCCATGTACGCCAAAATCCCAAGTAAAGAACCAACGATACACCCAATCACTGGGATCTCGGATCGGTTCACAAGTAAAGATATTCTGGGGCTGCCCTATCCTTGGCTAATCCATACATTTGCCTTGAACATATGTAAAATATCTGTATTTGCCGAGCTGACAATGAGCACTAATAAGGAAGCATTAACGAAATCGGGCAAAACCTTCATTCCACTTGAACTTATTGCAATGACAAATGGAAAAGAATTGGCATCCATGCTATGAGGATGAACCAACTTCGGATTGACTGGTGAAATTGCTAACCCCAATATGAAGACACCAAAGACGTAAAGAAATCCAATTCGAAAAAATACACTTATAGAGGATTTCAGGATTGTCCTCTTCTGGTTTTCAGTTTCTCCATAGACTGTACCAACCATTTCAGATCCCATGAACCCAAATATTGACTGAACAACACATGCCCATCAACCAAGAAATTTTCCTGTACTTCCTCCAACTAGAGAAGTGAGCCGTTTTCGCGCCAATAACAAAACCCGATAGTAGCGTTATTTGGAGCTCCACCACAAGTAACGACTAAGCAAACGATGTAGATGATCACCAGCATGAGCAGCTTAAATACAGTCAGCAACGCTTCAGTATCTCCAAAGTACTTAACTCCCAAAAAATTCACACAAAACACTGTCACATAAAGAACGGTAACCTATACTCCGACGTTTATATCGGGCCTCCAGAATCCTATCTTCGACCCAAAGGCAGTTAGGTTCCCACTCAAGACAATTGCATACTTTAGAAAATAATTCCATCCAGCGGCAAATCCAAATGCAGGATCGACGTATTTCGTCAGATATCCACTAAATCCCTTGTCCATTGGCGCAAAACTTGCCATCTCAGTCAACGAGAAGACAACCACACATAGCAGGGAGCCAGTAAGCAAATACGCCACAAAGATGCTTATGGGTCCGCCTTTAGCCAAAGCCGATCCACTCCCAATAATAAGACCCGTACCTACAGCACTTCCTAGCGTCAATAGAGATACCACCCTAGGATTCAGGTCCCTAGGAAGGCACTCATTTCTTTCACCAATGTTGCTAGAGTCACACTCTTTTTCCCCAGACGCTAATCTTTCTAGAACAACCGTACTTTCTTTTTTTAAACATTTGATAAGCTCAGCGAGGACCTGCTGCTCTTGGATAAAGAGAACGGGGGATTCATTCCATTTCGAAGAGCGATCGTTGATGGATGTTTTTTATGAGGTGTCGAGCGGAAACTATTTATCTTCATCTACTAGCCGACTCTACCTATAAGACTCTGTCTTTAATTTTTCTTTTTCACTTGTGTGGTGGATTCAAGTAAAGATTGAAGATGACTTTAAGGTTCGAAATGGGGCAAATCCGTTAGGAAATAAGGTCCCCATGAAAGCTTCTCTGCTTTTAGTAACTTTATTAACACATTTCATGTATCTCAATTTGATCGGTATTGAATCGAAGAGAGTTGCTTGTTGCTTCAAATATTGTCGAGTCTTCTTGAAGACAGAATGGCCACATATATGCCAGGCGTGAAACACATGTGTCGTAGTATAGTCCGGTAGGTTCCAATTGGGTTATAAAAAGGAAGAAGATAGCAGTTGAATAATAACTGTGATGGGTGCGGCTCTAGAGCCAAATAGGTATGTGTATGTGGATCTTTTTTTTTTTTTTTCCTTTTTGCCTTATGTTCTCTGTCAGCGATAATAATAATAATGTCAGTCTTAGTGACATCCTTAGTTTTCGATCCAGGCAGCATGATGCTGGGTCCTTGGAATCTTTCCTAGTAGCTAAGAATGGTGTATATGCTAATGCGCGTGAAATAGAACAGGAAGCTAAAGGAAGTAGGAAAGGTCAAAAAGTTATTACATCGCATGATGCAGATGTCACATTACGTTTCCTTCGAGAAAATGACAACAATGTACTTCCAATTAGTGAATTCGAGGAGAGGAAACTTTCTAGAAAGGTTGTTTGGATTATTGTTCCGCTCTGTGCTCTGTTAGACTTCGTGCTTTATGCAGATAAAACTACCGCTTCATATACATCCATCTTCAATATGTGGGAAGACACTGGCTTGGATCAAAATAAGTACAACAACTCTACAACTTTGTTTTATGCTGGTTATATCATAGGACAGGTGAATTTGGTATTTGTGCAAAAGTTTCCGCTGGGTTATGTAATTGCTGTATTGAGCTTTCTATTGTCTCTTATCATTTACCTTCATACCTTGGCAGTGAATTACCAGGGAGTTTATGCGCTTAGGTTTTTCCTGGGGTTTGTTGAATCCATTGCAGTCCCAACTCTTAACATTACGATGGGACATTTTTTAACCGCACAAGAGAAGGCCTGGACAGCACCTCTATTTTACTCTACGTGTCTCGGGAATGAGATCGTAGTGGTTCGTTACATTCGGCTTACTCCACGCGTATGTTTCAATTGTCATCTGGAAGCTCTTTATGATTGTTATAGCGTCCATTAGTTTGATCACAACGATATTAGTTATTTTGGTATATCCAAATAACCCTACTGAGGCACGATTCTTAAATTTGAAGAAGATATGGGTTATTAGAAGGGTTCAAAATACCACAGGTTCCTCTATTGAGCAAAAAGTTATCAAAAGGTACCAGATAGTCGAAGCTTTGAAAGATTCAATTTCCTGGTTGTTTTGTGCTTTCTTTTTCTTCAACCAATTGTCTAACAACTTGGTGTATCAGGAGAAACTGCTCTATAGGGAGATTGGGGTTTCTGAGTTAGGCTCCACACTGGTGTCAGTAGCCTGCGGTGGTTCAGCTGTTTTTTGTGCCATAGTGGGCTCTATCTTGATCAGGAAGATAAAGAATTTTTCAGCTTATTCTGTTGTCCTGTGGACGCTATTCCCTTTTGTTGGTGGTATAGCAGCAGTTTCGTTGCCGTGGGAAAGAAAGTATGCACTCCTGGCAATGACATGTCTCTGCGGACCCAAGGAGATTGCGTAGATCATTATGTTCAGTTGGAATAGGACGACTGCCTCAGGATATACAAAGAAAATAACCAGAAATGCCTTGGTGATGTTCTGGTATGGTGTGGCTAACTTAATTGCATCGCAGCTCTGGCAGGCAAAAGATGGTCCAAGATTTGACCCTGCCTGGATTGTCCAAATTGTCTTTGCTTTTTTTCTGGCTCCTATCGCTGCTCTTCTTATCAGGTTTGTTCTACACAGGAGAAATACAATCAAGGAGGTGCTTTGGAACTGCAGGATTCGATCTTCGGTGCAATCAAAAGTCCAGGTGGGGAAAGTTCGGCCACCACTATAGAGAGCAACCTGGCGTTATTGGATCTAACAGATCTAGAAAACGAAAAATTCTTCTATCTTTTGTGATATATGGATGAAGGCAATCTGGTAATCTTCATTATTGGTATAAAAAACTGCTGTGGAGTTTTGGTATTCATACCTAATATCGTCATCATTGGCGGCAACATGATGGTGTATATGCATCTGCTGATACTTCAACTGTACATGAATCTAACGAGAAAACATCCTTCGAATCCAGTAAGATGAACCATGGGCAATTTAGCTGCACGGATTTTCCTCCTTCTATCAATTCTTATAAATGCTGAATTATCCAATCCATGAAGAATTGAACCAAGTCTTTTTTCTAGCTGCTTCTGTTACTTGGATATTTCAGGGCTCTCAAAATTTGATTAGTCCACTTTAAGTACTTTCAAATATTTCTTACGATCCTCTCAATTCATATATGTTATTAACTCATAGGAGATATGAAAAAAAAAAAATGTATATATATATATATAACGGTAGGAAATGAACTTGAGGTGATTCTACCATAGAAAGAAAAGACGAATCATTGTGAGACAAGGTTAGAATGGTCGCATTTGGATATGGGTTTAGGAAGGAATATTTTCCGTTAATTCGGAAAGATGTTGTCCCTATAAACCACGGGTCTTTCGGTGTCACACCTTCTCCCATTATAGAACGCCAAAAGCAGCTTATAGATGAAGAAGAGAGGTACTCTGATGAATTTTATTTCATCACTTGTCATGAAGAGTATATTAAGCAACTCAAGGAACTTGGTTCTTACTTGGGCGTCGACTATCGAAACCTAGCACTTGTCGCTAATGCTACGACTGCAGTGAATGCCGTTCTCAGATCCATACCATGGGATTTCTCCAAGGATAAGATTCTAATCCATTCTGCTACCTATCAGGCTTGTGAAAATACAGTAAGGTTTCTAAGTGATTATTTCAAACTTCAATACGATGTTGTGGAGCTTCCCTATCCATTTGAGGATGACGAAGTACTTAATATCTTTGAGGAGAAACTTTCTACCGGTGAATACAAGCTTTGTCTTTTTGACATGATAACATCTATGCCAGGTGTAACATTTCCTTATTTGGGACTTATCTCATTGTGTCATAAATATGATGTCTGGTCGCTAGTTGATGGTGCTCACGCGGTGGGCCAAGTGGATCTCAGTTTTTTGGACAAGCTGAAGCCTGACTTCATGACATCTAATTTGCATAAATGGTTATTTGTGCCAAAATCCTGTGCAATGTTCTACGTCAATCCTAAGCACCATGATTTGATTCAGACTTTCCCTATATCGTGGTCTTACGGAACGAGACCTATTGAATCGCCTGGTACATTGGAAGAAATCGAACATAACGAGAATTTACTTGTTAATAAGTTTAGCTTTGTGGGAACAGTCACGTACTCCCAGATGCTTTCCGTTTCAGAGGCACTGAAATTTCGTTCCGAGATTTGTGGTGGTGAAGAGAACATAAGAAAGTATCAGTATAATTTACAAAGGGATGCCATTGCGAAAATAAAGAATGTTTTTGGTCCAGGATCTGAACTGCTGCAAAATTCTACCAATTCTTTGACACCACCAGGTTTATTTAATATCTCTTTACCGTTGGACGAAAAATACAGACCGGTTCTTCGTCTTCTGCAGAATGATCATAGGTATTTCAAGTTGTTCAGGTCTAAGTGTGATAGAAAAATGATTGCTGAAAGTAAGGTTTCTTGTCGGTTCTTAGTCCTCAATGGAAAGTTTTGGTTTAGGTTCAGTGTCAACTTGTACAACGAAATTGATGACTACATAATTGGTGCCGAAAATGTTAAATTGGTCATAGAACACTTTCTTGATGCAGAGCTACAAAGTCTAAAACTAAAAGGATGAACTACCATACCGAATGATCTTTAATATTGAAACTCTATTAACTTTTTTTTTTTGTGGGCGAACCTCAAGGCATGGTAAATACGGACGTCCCATCATCGAGCACCTACACATTTTTCAGACATCATGTAGTAATAAAATATACGATTTAATTCCACGTTTCTCTAACTGTAACTAAGTTAAATTTTCGAAAGCACCAAAATTTCTTCCGAACTAATTGTTGTTTAGATTATAGTGGTGCCTAGCTCTTTTAAGGAGGGTTCTAAAAAAAGTTAAGATACTTCATATATTATCTGTATCATCAATGGGGATCCCAAAAGAACACATCGCTATACTACCAACGACCTTATAGAGCCAACCCCAGCACCTGTCCCATCTCCACTAGCTTCAAGGACTGCAACAAACCGAAGAATGCTTTTCTTGTTGGACAGAAACAATCATAACCCCGTTATTTCAGCTGATATATAATATTGCAAAAGCTCTGAATACTCCAACTGCATAACCAGATGGATTCACAGTTGCAATCGCCCGATCAGCTTAATGAACACTGAAAACCTACTAAATCACCCTCTTAAGCGAATTCGAGCGCATATTTTATCAGAAGCTGGGTTTTTTAATAATAGATCACAGTTTCTGACCAAGATGAAATCCTTCGCCTGCGTATTGTGAAAGCCCATCCAGCTCACGCTCTATTCTGAGTAGCTGATTATATTTGGATACTCTTTCTGACCTGGCCATGGCGCCGTCCTTTAACTGTCCAGTCCTTAGACCAACGGCTAAGTCAGCAATGAATGTATCCTCTGTCTCTCCAGACCTGTGAGAGACCTGGACACCCCATCCACTGTCATATGCCAACTTTGCTGCCTTTATAGTTTCACTTAGGCTACCTATTTGATTTATCTTCAACAACAAAGTATCAGCAGCTTGGACCTTTACAGCGTTGGAAATCCTCTCCGTATTCGTGCAGGTGAGGTCATCAGCAATGATTTGAACTTTCGAGTGATCAAATTTTCCATAGTATGTCTTCCATGAGTGCCAATCATCTTCAGCAAAAGGGTCTTCGAGCGAAGCAAAGGGGTATTTCGCAATTAGTGTATTGAACAAGTTCGACAACTCTTCACCGGATAGCCATTCAGGACCGGCATCAGCCCTCTTGAAGTTCAAGTTATACTTGAATTCATCACCAAACTTTTCGGCGTAAGCTGAAGGAGCAGCATCCATACCAACTTTAACCTTCCCCTTATAGCCCGCTTGGTCGATGGCCTCAACCATAAGATCTAATGCCTGTTCTGCTGTATGAAAGTCTGGGGCAATCCCACCTTCGTCCCCAATGTTACCTGCAGATGTCCCGTAATGCTTGGTAGCTAATGATTTGAGTTTGTGATAAATATCGGAGCCAATTTGGACAGCTTCACTAAAACTTTTAGCTCCTACCGGGGCAATCAAAAATTCTTGAAATGCAAGGGACCCCCCTGCATGTGCACCTCCATTCAAAACATTAAAAAATGGAACAGGGAGCACGAAACGGTCAACTGGCAGCCCTGCCAGTTCTGCAATGTGTCGATAAAGTGGCACACGCTTCTTAGCGGCTCCCGCTCTAGCTATAGCCATAGACACACCTACTATCGCATTTGCGCCCAACTTTGACTTGTTAGGAGTTCCATCTAGCTTTATTAAAAAATCATCAATCCCGGCCTGATCGGTTACATCCAGGCCTGATTTTATTAGTTGAGGAGCAATTGTATCGTTAATTATATTGGTTGCTCTAGTGACTCCCTTTCCGCCCCACTTAGAATTATCTTTGTCCCTTAGTTCAAGAGCTTCGTGGGCACCTGTAGAAGCCCCTGAAGGAACCATGGCTCTAAAGAGGCCATCCTCAGTTTTCACCTCGACTTCAATTGTGGGGCTACCACGAGAATCATACACCTGTGAGCCAAATAGAAAACTTACAGACATTTTGCCGAATAGTCCGTGTTGTTCTGACTGATCACCTTTCTGTCTCCTCATTTGCTGCGAAGGCTTCCGTATTTATAGTAATTCAAAGATCCCCTACAACACTGGCTCCCCTCGACACAATCTAATCACCTTGATACCAAAACCTTTACTCCCTAATCTTAAGGAAACATTAGATTTACCAGGGGTGATTCCCTATGCATGTAGCGGTCGTTCTCCATTAAAAAAGAGGTTAACATCTCAACTCCTAGTAATTTTTTAATTTCTTTTGGGTATTGATTGTATTTCTGCTTCAAAGCGTTTGTACACTGTTAAGACATGAGGGATCAATCATTTACAAGGCTTGAGAAATTATTGAGCAGCCTCATATTACTTTTTCAACACTGAAAAATCTCATTCATAACTAATATGTAGACCCGATTTCTTGAAATAACCCTACAGGGAGCCCCTTGTTTTGTTTTTAAATGTGGATTTGTAACTTGGGCCTGCAACAACTTCGCACCTAATTTAGACAAATGCTAATAAGCCTTCCAAAGTAATGTTCAGTGTCCAGAGATTCGCCGTTAAAATATACATCTTTCAGACGAGCCAGTCGTTATCGGCCAAATAATAAGTGGGCTTATCGGACAATAGCTTATCTCATAAATAGAGTCGTTCGTTATCGCGGAAACTCCGAAAATTGATATTTTAGACCAAAGTGTATTTAAACGCTACAATGATACAATCGATAAGAACTTGTAAGCAACTAGTAACTAGACGTAATTGTACTCGGTCTCTTAACAAAAACTTCAGAAGTTAAAGGTCTATGTTCCAATGAATAGACATATTAAGAGTAGTTCTTCCTAATATCCTCGAGTAATTCGAGGCCATGTGGTTCCCATCCCAGCTCTTTCCTTGTAATCTCACTTGATACTGGATTGTCTACGGAAAAGACTAAACCCAAAAATCCGAAGTGTTCTGAGGCCTTCTCGGCTGCAATAGAAGCGACAGGAACATTGAGGATTTCGCCGATGGCTGTTGCAATACTCTCGGATTTTACACCTTCGTCGGCAACCCCATGGTATATCCCACCTGCACGTCCTTTTTCCAGAACTAACCTATATAAGTGGGCAGCATCCAGCCGTGCAACGGCCGGCCAAACATTTTGACCATCATCCATATAGACTGACTTCCCGTTTTTCTTGGCAGCACCAATGATGAATTGGATAAAAGCTTTATCTCCCTTTCCATGCACTGTTGGTGGCAATCTGACACTTGCAACTCTAACGCCTTGTTCTTTAAAGGACAATGCTATTTCTTCAGTGATATTCCGTGCAGTAGGTATCCATTCATTTCTGGGTACAGTCTCATCTGATACTTTCCCAGTGGACAACGCAAGAGTACCATTGGTATATACAAATGGCTTATTAGTTCCTGCGATAGTTTCTAACATAGCTGTTGTGGCAGCACGATCAATCGCACAACATTCTTCGAAACGGTCAAATTCATGGACAAAACCCAGATGGAGTATTCCTTCTGCTTCCCTAGCACCCTTCTTTAGGACATACAAGCCTGCTAGATCACCACGAATAATTTCCACGTTTGGACCCAATGATTTGATTTTCCTTGCGGCTTCTTCTGACCTCGCTAGTGCAACAACATGATGGCCAACATCAATTAATTCAGAAACAACGGCACTACCGATGAAACCTGAGCCTCCAGTAACAAACACTTTCATTTTTTTTTTTTTTGTTTTTGTTTTCTTGGAAAATTACATCTGCCAGAACAACTTGTTCATCAACCTTGTGTGCATCTTTATACTTGCTTTGAAGAATCCTTTATGGTATAACTCTTTTTTCAAGGGTTCATGGTTAGTAAATGAGGCGATGAATGCATCTGTGGTTCTTAGATGGACCTGATTGTATCCTCCTGGTCCGTCAATGATACGAAAAGATATTGATTAGTCATAACAATTAATAAAAAAGCAAACTATTTCTGTGTTAAATTTGATGCGTTTGGGCTGAAATGTCCATTTAAATCCGGAGACAGACTTTCACCATCTCCGTTATATCCATTTCTATAAATTATACTGCATAAACTATGCTCGTGCATCGTGGTTCTTAGGTTGTTGTTGGGCCTTTACGCACACTTCATCATATGGATTTCCAACAAGCTCCAACTAATATCTTTGTTTGCACTTCTTCCATGGTTTTGCCATTGTTTGCTTGAACTCCAAGAACCAACGAGAATCAGACACAACTCGCTTTATAAGAATCCTTCCTCAGATGATCTTGAGAATAGGATTTACCCCCGCATAAAATATGTATTGTGTAAAAACGAGAATAGAGGAAAAGCATACATATTGCCGATAAATGAGTACAAATTTCGACCTGGGATTAAATACTGACAATCAATGAGTCGAATATTGGAACCATGTTAACGGATAGGACTTGCGACGGTCTAAAAAGAAGCTTGGAGAAAACTAGGGGATTAGACGTCAAGTTGCCAAATGATGGGTTTGTAAGCGAGCTGAGACTGTCACGTATACATTACTGTTAAATAATTTTGTTACAAAACCTTGCTTCTTTTAAAACCCTGTGAAACCAATTGAATTTGAGCCACTAGATATTGACAAACTGCTCTTGAGAGGAAACACCGAAATCCTACCAATACTGCATAAAACTCTACTCCGATTGCGAATGTTACTTACGCACGAGCTCCCAGTAATTAATCTTGTGGCCCCCACTTGCATTTATTATTAAAACCTGCAATTCCCTGTCTTTCGGTCAATCTTGATTCCGTTTCTCGACTGATGCTGGTGATGCCAATGAAGAACGAACGCTGTCAAGATTCTGGTTAATAAACCGCCATTAACCAGTTCTGAGAAAACAGCTCAAGAGACAATTCCTCTGTCTGAAGATATCTCGAGGACTGCTTGTATGCATCACTGGATTACGTATTCTCGTTTTGCGACCCTTCTCCAGTTACTTGCCGCCAGATGGGATTTTCTAATTTACAATTTCTGGGCAACATAGTAATATTCTTAACGACACCTCTCGAGTCTTGTACGATATAAACATGCCATACTAGGGGAAAACCATAAGCATGCAACAAATGAGCCTTTACCGAAAGAAAAAAAAAAATACATTTTACTGCAGGTTCACTTATATCTTATCTATGACACAAAGCCCCGTCAGGGCACATTAGCTTTTCTTCTTTCGAAGGTAAGTTTCAAAAGGTAGTACATGCTTCCACGACTACGGAATCGACAAAATTTCTGGAGACTGTAACGAGTATTGTGCCAGGATATGAGCTCAGAAGAAAAATGATACAATACAGCATTCGCAGCATCTCTCTACTTGAGCATTGGAACTAACGGGAAAGCCCGCCCCCCATATAGGAGACTATTACCGGTATTCATGAAAAGCGGTTAATATAGCAAGCAATATGTGAGCTGGAGCACAGCGTCTCACGCAATTTCAGCTAGAACCTCTGCAAGAAGTTCTGGATACCATTTAGCAGCGACATCGCGGTGCGATTTAATCCTGTTGCGAAATACTGCATACCCCGCTGGGTGCTGAGAAAAGTCTGGTCGGTATTGAAACCCTGTGTCTGATCCCCAGTGCTCAATCGCTTTATCCCTTTCTTCTTTTAGTTTCCAGACATCCTGTGGAATGTTAGAGATAGCTGTTTCCTTGGATTCCAAATCAACGGTACGGAAAAAAGGAATCGACAACCTTGTTCCTGATCCTCCTCTAGGCCTTAAAACCTGATGTATAGTAGCTTTACATACGCCACAAGTGGCTGCTTCTAAGGTCTGTCCTACATTGACCACTAGAGTTCCTGGAATATTATCTACGGGTATCCATTCTCCGCTGAAGTTTTGAACCTGTAAAGTGTTTTTATGATCAGAAGCCTGATACACAAAGGTTATGAAGTCAGAATCCTTATGAGCTCCAACGCCTTGTGCTGACCCGCCATCATTCTCGTCATGAGCTTCCGAAGGATAAGCAACGATTTTCATTTTGCATTGCTGGTTTTCTTTGAAATATTTATCCAATGCATTTGGCGAAAGACCAATTGCTTCGGCTACAAGTCTCGTGAAAACACTGGACAGTTTACTCATTTTGTCAATGTAGCTGGTCACAGTCGGTTTAAATTGAGGCAACAATCTCTCGTCAGGCCATAGATTTGGCCCCTCTAGCTGTTTGTATACAGGTTCATTTTTAGCAGGCGCAGGAAGCTCGGTAGCAAGGTCTATCTGCTCTCTCCAATCCACTTTACCTGATGTTATTTCATTTCCTAATTTCGTGTATCCCAAAAAGTGAGGTGAATTAACCATCTCCACTTTCTTCTTATCTTTCTCTGGAAGTCCGAAAAACTTGATTCCTTGTTTTGTAATGCCTTCGAAATCCTGTCCTCTTGGTCCATAAGCGCCAAAATTCGTTAACCGTAGAAAACCCACTGTTATAAGGGCATTACGAAGATTTTTAAGAAACTCTGGCTTAGTCTCTCTTCCAAATGCCTCCTCCAAATCAATTACAGGAATTGAACTGAATGACATATCCTCACAATTCTTCTAGCTCTGATGAAGAATGGGAGGAGAAAAAAAAAAAAAAAAAAAAAAAAAAAAAAAAGTGACAGCACTTTATAGAAACTTACTGCAGGAGTGTTATATCCCTATATATTGTCCAGGTCAGAAAAGTCTTCCTTTCCCTTATTGTGACTTTCTAGCTGATCACTTGACAGAGACATTGGCGGGCCAAGAACAAAAGAAGCGGCAGCAGCCAAGATGTCTAAGCATGAGCTTCACTAAAGACTTTAGCTTTTTCAATTCCTTCTCTCCAGGGACACATACTAGATCGCTATGAACTTCTACATTACTTGCTCACTTTTTAATCACCCCAGCATTTGATCCCACATTTAATTCTTGGCTGCATTAACTGATCACGGCAAACATTCAAATGCGAAACTCTCAGTATGGGCTTAATATAATGTCTCCCATCTTGTAATTCTCATATAACACGTGCTATTAAACTCTCCACACATAAGGAATACACAATTGCGGCTCAGTTGATATATACTAAGTGACTAGAAGGAGACTTTATTCTAAAAAAAAAATAGAACAATGCAGGCTTCGATTGATTGGGTAAATTTGCAAAATTCGTTTATCATCTGGTCTGATACGAAGGAAACATGGTGTCTTTTTTCTTGATTTTTATTTCTTTTTCAGCAGGAAATTTTGACATAATTTAGCTTGGTATTGTTGGGAGAAGTCCGGCTGAAGGGCATTATATTGGGAAGAATTGCTTTCGAGCCTTGTACACAGGGAAAAGCGTAAGAAGAGAAAAAGATTTTTTTGGGAATAAACCTTGGGATAGAGAGACAATATAAAGATGGAAGATAGTCATTAAACTATTTTAGATATAGACAGACGGTATTATGTTTCAATTATACAAACTGAAAGGATCCAAAAGAATTCGGTATACGCCAATGTGGAAAAATTCAGATATAGAGTCCGAGGGCGGGGTTGATGGAGATGAAGTATCGGGGATGTCTCATGTGTCGCTGAGTGATAAAAGGAGCACGAACGACCTCTGGACGGCGAAGGACGCGGATCAACGAAGTGGTAGTGAAGCGGTAGATGAAAAAGCTTATGGAGAACAGTACAGGACGTGTTCATGGTTGCATACGACGGGATTAATACTGTCGCAGTACATTGTACTGGCGATCATGTCGTTTCCGTGGTCTTATTCGGTGCTGGGGTTGTTTCCTGGGCTGCTTCTCACAGTGTTTGTAGCATCTACGACGCTATATACGGGGCTGATAATTGCAGAGTTCTGTCAAAAATTCCCACATCTAAGAAACATTTGTGATATTGGGCAGTACTTGCTTGGAGGGTATAGATGGGCTTGGTATGCCACTGCGGTGTGTTTTTTGCTGAATAATGTCTTGATCCAAGGTTTGCATGTCTTGGTTGGCGCTAAGTTTTTGAATACGGTTACGAACCATTCGGTTTGTACAGTTGGGTTTTCTGGTATAATGGCTATAATATCGCTGGTTTTTTCCATGCCGAGAAAATTTATCTCTATGTCGTTTCTTGGGTATTTTGCGACGATTACGATGTTTATCTCAGTTTTATTGGCTATGATTTTTGCTGGTGTACAGTCCCACCCATTTGGATATGACGGTACAGCTGTTGTTTATAGGGCCTTTCCGGTGAAGGGGACCACTTACGTTAATGGTATGGGGGCATTTTTGAATATTGTGTACACCTTTGTGGGGCAGGTTACGTATCCTCAGTTCATTGCTGAGATGAAAAATCCCAAGGATTTCAAAAAAGTGCTGTGGGTTGTATGCATTTCACAGATCGTACTATATGGGCTGGTTGGTTCCATTGTGTACGTGTATGTTGGTGAAAAATACATGACCGCACCGGCATACGGATCACTGATAAGAGCATTCAAGATAATTTCGTTTTCATTCTGTGTTCCAACGATTGTATATGCTGGATCCTTGTATGCTAATGTTTCTGCGAAGTTTCTTTTCTTTACATTTTTTGAACACAAATCAGGATATATTTATTCATATTCCTTAAAAAGTTGGTTGGTATGGGGAGTTATATTGGTTGTATTATGGGCGTTGGCATTTGTAATTGCGGAGGTTATTCCATTTTTTTCGGATTTATTGTCTCTTATGTCTTCTCTATTTGATTGTTGGTTTGGATTTGTCTTCTGGGGACTTGCTTATATTAGATTAAAAAAACAGGAGTATGGTGATGATTTTTCTTTTAAAAGGCTAACTTTCAAACAAAAAATCAATTTCATATTGTCATTTTGTTTGATTGGTATTGGTGTGTATATTATGGGGCCAGGATTGTATGCATCTATCCAGAGTATCATCAACAGCTACAAAGCTGACATGTATGGGACTGTCTTTAGTTGTGCATCTAACGGGATTTAGGTTATGTATATATGTATATTAGTCTGTAGATAAAACAATTTGATGTGTATTTCCTTTAGCTTGATGCCATATTGTTGATGTATTGTTCTGGGATGTGTAGAAGAGATCAACCGCACTCTACAAACCCATGTGATAACGCTGTTCGGGCAAAATTCCAATGGCCATGAAACTGTTAACTTTTCCATTGGTCAATTTATCGACATATTTTGACACTTGAAAAATCTGTCCGCGGTGGTCATTACTGGCCTTGGCCGTGGGACATCCTGTGACCACTCTCGTGTGATTGTGTCTGCTCCAAATGTTCAAATCATCAACCTAGGTCTTCTGTCTTTACACCTGCAGTATATATCCTCTTGGTTTAAATTTCCACACCAACTGCACTTTCCCGTAAAATCCAGTATATTTGGGTTGTTTTCTCCTTTGTAGAAGCAATCCGCTTTGATAATTCATCGCATGTAGAGCTTAGAATGGAGCTGTAAAAAATAATAGGGTACTTCGAGTTTCTGTGGAAGAAGCTTGCATGCGTTATTGTATGATTCGGGGAATTAGCCTGGAAAACATCATTCGGATCAACCTTCTAAAGCTTTTCTTTGTATATAATTCATTCACGGCGACAGATTTTTGTAAAATACGTTTTCCTTCTAAATTGGTAACACATTCACTACAGTAAAGTACAATAACCAGTTCAAATGGGGCGACTAACCTTCGATAATGATCGAATCTTTGCTACATTTCACCACCGGTATTCTCTTCCATTAAATATACTGGCTTTTTAGAATAATCTCGACACAGATTTACCTCTAAGTATGTCTTCGTTGGCCGGGAATCTTGACACTTCATAAATTAGAAATCAGTCTTGTGCACACACAATTTGAGCGTCTTTTTCCGTTCTATAATTCATCCATTGGGCTTTATTGGGGTGGTAAAACCAAGCTTTTTGTACCAATATTGATTGTTTAGCTCAATGACTTGTGGTTTAACTCTTTCTAGAGGTTCCATCAAGTTTTTACAAATATTCCGGATTATCCATGCACCCAAAAGGGAAAAACTGTTGGAGAGTCAATTAATAGAGGTCAAAGTATTTGAGAAAATCTTCGTCGAAAACCTTGTAACCTAGATTTCCAGGGGGATTATTATTCGAAATATCGTCTAGCAACTGTGATATATCAACAATTGCGAATGGATCAATAGTGTGCTGCTCAAAAAATATTTCTGTTCGACCTTGTTTATCAGTAGATAAAGGTTCCTGTGTGTGTTTCATGTTCTGAGTATTATCTGCCAAGACATTATCGAGCGTTCCTTTTGAGTTTGTTAGATTTATGAGCTCAGTGATCTGTCCACTAAAATCTGCAGCAGGGACGTTATAATTGGATGGTTCAAGCAACACTTTATGGTTAGATTGAACATGTTCTAGTAACATTTTGTTGTTGGCATTGTATCTTATACCAAAACTTGGGATCGTCTGAGAGTAGACTCTTAGGATCAGAATTGCAGCGGCACTAAACAAAAATGGCAATCTAAAAAAGAACAAATGGCAAAATTGTTATTCTGGAAGAGATTAGTGAGTACACGGCTTTGGATTTCAGCAGCCTGTGTACAAGCCTCTAAAAGGGCATTTACTGTTTTGAGTTGACCTTCAGGAAACAGGTGTTCGGCGTCGCCCCCAACCGCTAATGTTTTCTTAAACACGTAAAGTAGGATAGGCCGTGTTGTCATCATTATGGAATAATTGTAATTGATATGAAGATTAAATGAGGATCTTGTTTCCCAGGTTTTAATGCTATTGTAATCTAATTTTATCTTATTAGGTAATTCCTTGAGCCAGCTTCTAAGGCTTTCTAAAATCTCACAGCAGTTGTTAATGAATAAAGTTGAATTCTTGGTGTATATTTTTGAAAGGATCAACGTAGTGATCCTTGCTAGCTTGACATGCTAAGAAAAATAGTAATTGTTTATGGAGATCGACTCTAGTGTGCCATTGTTTTCATTCAGAAGCGGCACTTCTATATTCGATTCGCTTATTATAGTGGGTAGTCCAATCCTAACCGCTAAAAGTCTATCGTAAATGAAGCACAACCAAAAGACTCGATTTTTGGCAAATGTCGTTGTTTTCTTGTGTAAACCTAGTGAAAATGCTATGCGTACAGATGTACCAACCATGGCAAAAGCAAACGACATCTTATTCAGCGATAAAGAGTAAAATGCAAGGTATAAATACGTCTGAGTCATTGACATGCTTTATGCACTTTCTCATGTTTTCAGCAGATAGTCCTGCAATATTAAGGCTGTTTTAAAATACAGTAAACCGGGAAATTTAGGTGGATTAATTTCGTACTCAAACAGAGACCCCAAAGCAAGGTACGAATAAAGCCGTGCCATTTCTGTAACAAATCGGATTATACTAACCTCGTCTCTTGAGACATTCGATGAGTAAATGAGTTCTGCCACTTTCCTGCTTGAATAGTTCGGCTCGATACACACATAGTCTGCTCCAATAGTTCCTTCTCCCTTGCTTATAAGATATGTTGCCCTATCAATCGTTGGTATTTGACTTTTTATCAAACGTTCAATTTCAAAAAAATCAGTGTTCACCTCTAAACAGGTCAATTGGACTTTAGGGGCCAGAATTTTTTCATAAGACAGTCCAGCGCCTACGAGCGATTCCCTCACTACAGCCAAGAACCTGAAGCATGAAGAGTCACCCAGATACTGATGGGGTTGTCTTTCCCATTCTTCATTACTCGCTTTCAATTCTGCGTGATTCCTTTCTTTTCCCAAACTGATATTTTCAGGATCGCTATCAACCAGTAGACCTATTTCATCCACTTCTTTCCTAACATCTTCAGAAGAGGAATTTCTCGGTGGTTCATTTTCCAACTCCCTGATCCTAGTTTTGAGAGACGTCAAATACTTGACAGTAATTTTGACTGTCTTCGAGCTATGTCTAGCACGGTATTCGCACTGTTGCCCTTTTCCCATCTTGATACAGTAACCACAAGGCAGTTCACCTGTGCATTTCTTCTTGCGTAACTTGCATTGAACACAGGCTCTTTTGGTCTTTCGTTTTTGAACTTTTGGATTATCACTATCCATATCTTCAACAAACTTATCGTATCTCCCAAGCAATGACTAGCAAATCCAATCGACACACTTTCATATAAAGCTAAGACAGAAAATCATTACTCCTCATTCCTCAGTTCCCTGAAATACTACTAGCACATGCTGTCATTGACCATGGATCTTTCAATTGGTTCAATCTTTGGTTGATCTTTAACCGATACTTTCAACTAATAACATATCGGAGTCTTAAGTCAGCTTGTACTACACGACCTTTGATGTCTTTGAAGATACCATCACATGGAATGAGAAATGCCTTAGTAGAGAGTCACTGAATATTTATCCTGTAGCTTTTGTAAGGAGCCACTGAAGACATGGATGGTCAAGAAATTTTCTAATTTTTGGTGATAGTATAGTTGCTAGCGGCTATTCCTCAAGTCCCAATTATCGGGCATCAATTGGTTTTGCTTGGAAAAATATAACGTCACAGAAGAAAAAAAAAAAAAAAAAAAAAAAAAAAAAAAAAAAAAAAAAAAAAAAAAAAAAAAAAAAAAAAAAAAAAAAAAGCCAAATAGGATGTTTTTTGTATTTACCGTTGAGGTTTATTTCGTTTGATTTATTCTTTTATTATGGAACGGTATAATGGCATCGATTTTCACCGCTTTGAAAAAATACAGACAGCCACACCTTTCTTCAGAACGATGGTGAAGCATACCTCCTAGCTGGACATGAAAGTTCGGCATCTCAAATCGACAAAATGCCAACCGACCATGTTTTTTAATCACACAATGGATAATCCTAGCGTTTATAACCTTAAAGCAATGTACCACAGAGCTTCCTCACTGTCTTGAATCTTATTGTAGGAAGATCGTATGTGAAGAATTGTCACAAATCTTTATAAAGAGTATAGTGGACTGCCACCGAACTGGATGACATGCCGGGACTTGATTAGACTCTTGGGGCATAATATTAAATACCTTATCAGAATGGTATCAGTGACCGAACAATACAAAGAGGATCGCTTGAGAAATAAAGTAGCCGAAGTTGAAGAAGGATCCTTGACACAACTAGGCACAATCAAGGATGGGGAAATTTCTAGGAGGTTGAAGAAGGGCCTGGCACCGCGCCATATTCAGCTCATCGCGCTGGCAGCGATGATCGGTACCGGTTTGTTCGTCGCGACTTCTTCTGCTTTGCATACATGCGGCCCAGCAGGCCTCTTCACGGCATACTTGATCATGTCTTTGGTGCTTTATCCAATCATGAATTCGCTTGCAGAGATGGTGTGTTTTCTTCCGGATTCTGAGCTAGGACCCGGTGGCTCTGTCTCGAAATTAGTAACAAGGTACGTGGATCCGTCGCTTGGATTTGCGACTGGCTGGAATTACTACTACTGCTTCATTATTATGCTTTCTTCCGAATTAACAGCGGCAGCTGAGGTGGTGAAATACTGGACAAAAGCAGTACCCGCAGGGGCGTGGATCACGATATTCTTCGCGGTTATCGCAGTTTTAAACTTTAGCGCGGTGAAGTACTATGGAGAAGCAGAGCTTTGGTTTTCCATTATTAAAATATTGACTTTAATTGGTCTTCTTATTTTGTCATTTGTTCTATTCTGGGGAGGTGGTCCTAATCATGATCGTCTAGGGTCTAGATACTGGAGGACCTCAGGCGCATTCGTTTACCATATTACCACTGGAAACACTGGGCGCTTTTTGGATATATGGACTGGGATTATTAAAAGTTCGTTTGCGTTTGTTTTAGGTCCTGAGATGATTACTATGTCATCAACAGAGTCCATCGATGCTAGATCTACCATATCTAGAGCTTCAGTCCTTTTCATCTACCGAGTTTTTTTGTTCTATGTCCTTTCAGCCTTGGCGATTAGTTGTATTGTGGCATATAATGATAAGAATTTGACTACAGCCTTAAAAGAGAGTAGGCCGGGCGCCGGGTCCTCTCCATTCGTTATTGCTATCCAGAATGCAGGCATTAAAGGATTGCCTCATGTCATTAATGCGTGTATTCTAACTTCGGCATGTTCTGCTGCTAATGCCATTTTGTTTCTTTCTTCCAGATCTCTTCTATCTATGGTTGAAGATGGCAACGCGCCAAGACTTTTTGGAAAAATCAATCGCTTCGGAGTTCCGTACAATGCAGTGGGGTTTAGTCTATTGTTTTCATGCATTACGTACTTAAACATTTCTGCAAATTCTGCCAAGGTGTTTGCATGGTTTTCTAACATTTCAACGGTTTCAGGATTTATTGGTTGGATTCTGATTGGAGTAACTTACCTGAGGTTTCGCAAAGCAATCTTTTACCACAATCTATACGACCGACTGCCATTAAAGACTAGATTTCAACCATATGTGACCTATGCATATCTCCTCCTTATCTCAGTTATCTGCCTAACTAGCGGTTACGCTACATTCATTCCCAAATATTGGAACGCACCTGATTTCGTAGCGGCTTATGTCACGTTGCCAATTTTTTTACTCTTGTGGATTGTCCATAAGACATATAGCAGGACATTGAAACGCTGGGCTTATCCTGTCGAAGAGATCGATGTCATTACCGGACTGGTTGAGATCGAGGACGAAACTGAAAAGATTGAACTGCAAAGGGTTTCATCGAGACACTGGAACAAGTTCCTAATTTGGTTGTTTTAAATATTAACAGGTATTATAAGCGCTAGTAGACTAGTTCAAGTGCTGTGAGTTTGAGTTATCAATAGACCTGGAAGTGGAACATGCATTTTGAATAAGACAAAGTAGGGAGGAGATGGTCGCTTGTGATACCTGGGCGTTAAAATATTTGAAAAGAAAACCACGATAACCAATTGTTACACTTGTGGTCGTACTAGAAGCTGGGAATAAAGGCATTGGTAGAGTGTATATTGTACTCCGTCTTACAAAATCGGCTTTTTAATTACTGCTTACACGGAATACTCATGAAATAAGTGAGAAATTTTAAACCATGAGTGAAGCGATAGTATGTTTTGGTATTATTCAAATACTAGTTGAAAGCGTCTGTAATTTCCATGACCAGTGGCTTATCTATTTTCGTAGTATCTCAATGCATATGGTCTTGCCAGGCTGTTATATTTGTAAGGATTCTTTTAATCTCTTTAAATTATGGGAATCTTTGTGACACTGTTTTTGCTGGTGGATTTTGTTATGAATAGCGGAGCGTGGCATGTGGTGACATGCAAGATGGATAATGCTTTTTGATATCAAATTTCTTGGAAAACACTATACTATTATTTTAAAGTAGAAGAGGTTTTATTAGCCTTTGGACAGTGCATATAAAGATCTTATTCAAAGCCTGCTGAGCGGTATGAGTACCAAGTGGGGAAACGTTTCAATGGATTCCAATAAGATCGGCCTTCTGATGGCAGTTTTAAAGTTAAAAGGATTAGATGCCTTTTATATCTTCAGCAGAATTTATTAAGTTGGGAAAAATCAGGTTGAAACCAGTTATCTAGTTTCCTGGGAAGCAACCTTCATAGAACAAGCATTCGATGTAAACCTAGTGTTTTCATTCAAGTTATGTAGATTAAATATGGAAACGGGGTCGACACGATTCGGTTTAACAGAGTCAGATCTTTAAAATTCCTGTCCTACCGTTATTCATGTGGATTGCACTTGGAATTCAACATATCTAATTTTCATCCCCGACCTCCAATTTTGTTCCGAAAAACCAACTTTTTTTACCAAATGTAAAATTCAGTTGCGAAAAACCTTGAACACAAATTTATTCAAAGAAAAAAAAAAAAAAAAAGGAAAAAGCAATGTACTTTCATCTTCTTAAACATATCTCAAAAAGGATTTTAGGCTGATTAGACACAAGCTTAGTAGTTTACAAACCAATGAACACCATGCTTTCCCAATCCAAAATAGTGCCTTTATATTTCCTTCACAGAGCTTCTCTTCTCCAAACAGATCGAAATGGATGCTTCGACTGTACGGTGAAAGCCAATTTATTGCAGAGAAAAATTCACCTGCACTTATTATGGGACAAATACAAATGAAACAAGATAAGATAAGATAGAGAATGTATAAGTTTCTTATCAACCAGCGTAAATAGTCGTATAAGAGGACATGAGTTTTGAAACAACGATAATTAATTAAGATCTGACCTGGTAGGTCCATTGTCCAATTATATGTGCTACCGGCTTTCTACGCAACAACTCTTCATCATCGGAGCACTATCTGCATGCAAAACTGCATGTCGGTACTACCTTGTCCCCTTTTTTATCCAGATAATACCAAGACAGTGAATTGTAGGAATCTACGCTCCAGAATTTCACTAGTCATTTGGGAATAAAGCACCGTGCGCTGGCTCTTCTTCAAAAGAAAAACACCTCTCCCCTCTTCTCTCTTTGGGGGGTTTAAACATAAAAAGGAAATATAAATGGTTTATGTATCAGTATCAGACGAAGAGGATACATTACTTTTCCAACAATAGACAATTCGTTAAACACATGTCTTAAAAGAAATGACGTTCAGAAGGAGTAGTTTATGACTTCCTAACTATATTTTCTAGGATCTTAGGGACGTTACCGCTCCAAAATTTACATGTTTACACTCGCTTCTTTTTCCCTATGAAGTAGTGTTGGCGGCAAGTTTACTTAAACATCCACTTCTATGATCACATTGGCTTTCCAAAACATGAAACAATAGGTAAATGCACCAAGTCGGTTGACATACAGTACAAAATTTACAAAGATGCACCCAGGCTCCTTACCGACTGGGGAAAAAAAGCGTTCCTTGGATATGTTACGAACTAGTACCCAGTCTACAATGTTCTACGAAGATTTTATTCACTTTCTTCCTGCTCAATTAACTATGAATCCCAGTATACTAAAACTGGCTGGGGGACAAGAAATGATATTTAAAGTGGGCCAGCAGGATTCGAACACGTGCATTGGGAAACTCTTCAATCATGATGATAATGCGGACATAGATCACCACTTAATGCGGATCTACGTTTCCGCTCACTCGTGAAAGGTAAACCCACAACGGAGCCCTATCGTTTATCACCTAATAAGACAGAAAGTTATCTTTTACAATATCTGTGTCTCAACAATGGTATAAAATTCGGGTTTCACAGGTTTTCAATCGCTGGGTGTTCGTGATATTACTGTGCAAATTAGAAGTCTGCTCAATCCGGAAAATTGGTTTCCTGTGGTATAATACTACCTCTGTACCCTGAAACCAAAAGAGTTGTATGCTTTAAAATGAATAGCTCGCAAGATTTATACAAAGGCTACCCCCAAAAAAATTTACAAGAAAAATCCAAAAATCTACTGAATTACGGATCTAATTTTGTGCCCAAAATTATTACTAAAACTAAAGGACCTTTCATCTACGCAGGTGATGAGAAAATCTTGGATTTTACCTCGGGCCAAATGTCTACGTTGTTAGGACATTGTCAGCCTGAAATTAGTGAGACAATTGCTTGCCATGCTTATCAATTAGACCACCTGTACAGCGGTATGTTATCTCCTCCTGTTTTAGAATTAGCAGAAAAACTCACAGGGCTTCTGCCCGAAGGGTTGGACAGGGCTATGTTCTTGAGTACTGGGTCAGAGGCAAATGAGGCTGCCATTAATTTAGCAAAAACCTATACAGGTAAATTTGAAATTGTAGGACTATCGCTGTCTTGGCATGGGATGACGGGTGCATCAAATGCTACCACTTACCAAGATGGTCGTAAAAATCATGGCCCAATGATTCCAGGAAATTTAGTTTTGTCTGCTCCTAATGCCTATAGGTCTATTTTCCGTAACTCTGATGGGTCCTATGACTGGGAGACAGAGATGGACTATGGATTTAGTATGATTGATGCTGCTTCTGTAGGATCCCTAGCAGCTGTTATTGTTGAACCTGTTTTAAGTTCCGGTGGCATGCTTGCTCTTCCTAATGGATATTTGAAAAGGTTAAAACTACACTGTGAAAGAAGGGGAATGCTTTTAATTGTAGATGAAGCCCAAACCGCGTTTGGAAGATGTGGTGCGTTGTTTGGGTTCGAAGCACATGGTGTAGTCCCTGATATCTTATCACTAAGCAAAACTCTAGGGAATGGTATACCTTTATCGGCAGTAGTTACTTCAAACGCACTAGCCGACAAGACTGCCTGTGACCATTTCTTGTTTTATACAACGCATGTGAATGATCCATTACCATGTGCAGTAGGTGCCAAAGTGATTGACATTGTTATTCGTGACAATTTAGTTCAAAACTCTGAGAATATGGGGAACCTTTTCAGACATGAGATAACACTTTTACGAAGAAAATATCATCAGATTGGCGATGTTAGGGGTCGCGGTTTGATGACAGGAGTTGAAATTATCGATCCAGAGACTAAAGAAGCGGACATTAAATTAGCAGGACGATTAGCTGATAAAATGATGGAATTGGGTCTCTCTGCAAATTTAATACGTGTTCCTTCATTTGGTGGTGTCTTCAGAATAGCACCACCGATTACGATTTCGAAAGATGAGATTATGTTAGGTGTCTCGATCTTTGCTCAAAGTTTCAAGGAGATTTTAGGATAAATAATAAAATACAACAGGACTGCTTTTACACATAATCTTTTTTTTTTTTTTTTTTTTTTTTTTTTTTACTCTACTGTCTATCTATTTGTGATCCACGTAACGTTGGAAAATCTCTGAATTTCAAAAGCGGCTACTGAAATCAAAGTCGTATAATAAGGCTGCACGAATTATTGGTTCTCCTCAAAAGATAACGTTGAGTGCTGAGGGTGTTTCTAACATATTTAATCATAGTATTTGTCTGTACCCTGGGCATTAGCTTCTTCTATGAGACATGGGACCCCAGTAAAGTAAGTAGTATTCTTTTAGAAATTGCATTCTCAGTTAGTAACTTAGTTAAAAATTACTTTTCTTGTATTGGATAGCAGTAACACTAGCTTCTAGTACTTCTAACTATGATAGGACGAAGGTTCATTCGTCAGTTTCAAACTCGTGGGGTAGACTTCATCCTACTCAACCAAAATATAGTCTTTGATTAGACAAAAAAATGCGTCACGGACAGGATTCGAACCTGCGAAGGCATAGCCCAATGCCTAATTGCTATCTTATCTAATAGCAGGGCATCGCCTTAACCACTCGGCCACCGGGACGACTTTCTGGGAAATGGGGCAATTACAGTAGAATTTTCAAGCATAAAATCAATAACGTTTATAAATACCTAATTCAAAACCGGTGGTCTAGGAATTTTTGAATATTAAGATCATCTTGAATTATAAACAGTATATGAAGGAGAAATGTAAAATAAAAATAAAATTTACAGTAAAGAATAATTGAATAAATATTCCAAAATGGGATGAAGAACGAATCTTCGTGATGATTATTTTTTTTTTCTCAGCTTTCTTTTTGCAAAATAAATAAATATCTTCATGATTTGCTACATTCTCTATCTTTTTTTTTCCTTTTTTTCTTTTTTTAATATTGTTATCAGAATTTTTCATACTATAGTGAATTAGTCTGTCATTTTTATCATTCTGTCATTCTATGTTTCTGTCACTTCTGTATTGTAACTTGAATATATTCTAGAAGACAAAGTATGCCAATCGTTTGGTTTAATTCATCAAAAAAAAAAAAAAAAAAAAAAAAGCACGCTCTGCTACGGCACTGGTTTGTTCAGAAGGAAGGTTTTGAAAAATTTAGAATACTACTTACAACTCGTCAGCGTATGGCAACTTGGAAACATCACCAATAGCCACATAGTTGAATTCACCCAATTTGAAATCACTAACAGAATCAAAGTTTAGTTGAGCTGGAGCAACATCGGCATCAGCATCAATGGCATATTGCAAAGAAATGTATTCTTTGGCAGATGATAGATTCACACCCTGCTTCAACTGAGAGACAAGCTTCTTAATGTTTTGAGAAACGACATCAGCATCAGCACCCTTGACTGACAATGAGAATAGACCAGTAGTGCTGTGTTTATCCAACTTAGTCTTAAAAATAATTGGTGCCAACTCAGATAGAGGAGAAGTCAAGTAACGAGCTAGAGCTTCGTACTGGGAGAAATTCTCTTTTGCTACTGGAATAGCAATAGCAGCAGCAGACTGACCAACGTGTCTAGCTCTGTTTTCCTTGTTAATGGCAGTTTTTGGGACTGCAGAAGAAACTAAAGAAGCACCAGAAGGCAAAGAGTTAATCAAGGAATCGCCGACAAATTTTTTCAAATCACCTTCATTAACACCTTCACCAATGATTTCCACATTTTCCTTGGTGTAAACTTTGGATGCAAATTGTTTGATGTCATCCAAGGAAACCTTTTCTACACCATCGTAAAGAACTGGGTTACCTAAACCACGTCTGTAAGTAATGGAGTAGAGCAAGTCTTCCGCTTTTCTTGCTGGGCAGAGGTTATGAAGTTCTAAATCATGCTTGGCAGCTGGAACAACAGATTCTGGCAATTCATATGGCTTGAAAGAAGTCTTGTAAAGAACGTTACCCAAAGCGTTAACGTAGTATGGTAGATCCTCTTTCAAGAAAGTGGCACACAAAGTAATAAATTCTCTATCAACTTTAGAATCAAATTTACCTCCAAGTAGTTCAGATTCTCTGACCAATCTTAGGGCAGATTTACCACTGGTGTTATGGAAATTGAAACGAGATAGTAAGTGGGAAATACCATCTTTGGTAGCATAACGAGAACCACCATGGACTTTAATTGCTAATGAGGATACTTTACCAGCACCATCAGTAGCGCTAACGGTATAGCGTCTAGCGGCTTGCTTAGCAATCTGGGATCTAGTAATAGAGGAAAACATCTTTTAAAACAGCGGCGGTACGAGAGACCTTTATCACTTTTCAAATAGAGACCAAAGGTAGAAAGAACTACAGAAACGAAACAGAGTAAAAAAAAAAAATGGACAAAAGAATCAAAGTAGTAAGGGAAAAAGATTCAATTGCAAAAACAAATTCCAATGGACCTCTAAAACAGACCAGGAAATATTTCTAGCTTCTTTTAATCGAGAAAATCAAAAGTCCTTGTATACAATATTGATTGGTATTTCTGAAGATTTCCAATTTTGAAAAACTTTGCGTGCGCGCTGAGGTTTCGGGGCGTAAAAGACGATCTATAGAGCCTACAGCAGGTAGCGTAAACGATAGAAGTCGTTACCGATGGCTCTGAACAGCTGAGAATCGAGGAAAGCTGTAGCTCTAGACTTTACTGGTCAATTGCCGCCTTCTTGAGCTCAATTGGTCTGAATTCATGCCAATTCATAGAACTAATGACTTTTGAAGCCTTTGATTGGTTCGTCGAACATGATATAATGCTCTACCACCTGACCTCATCGATACATGTCTGTCACGTGAACATCTAAATAAAATAAGAACAGAATGTAATTATAGAGGTATTGATGGCCATTGAAATGTTAGAAACTAGCGTTCGAGTAATCGTTATGAATGTGATCTTAAAATTTTAATGTAGTATATACCATCATGCACGTCAAAACAGAATAGAGGAATAGGGAAAAGGCACACAAAAAAACAACAACTATAACGTCTTCCTTACATAACAGTCAAATCGCCAAACTTCTCCTTGTAGCCTGGAACTTCCCATTTACCTTTCTTAACCATCTCTTCGACCTTGGCGTCAATCTCAGGTTTAGCCTTTGCCAAGTCGTCAACAGTCAATTCATCAAATGGTCTTGCAGACTCGATGTTTCTCAAAGTTTCTTGTAAGTCCTTCAATTCCTTTGCAACAAGGGCTTCGGTTTCCTTTGCATTGTTCAAAGCTTGGGATTCGAATGCTTCAATGGTAGATAGTTGCTTGGAGGTATTGACGGTAGCAGGCTTAAAGGCCTTGACAGATTGCTCAATTTGATCAACAACGGCTCTGTTCTTCAAAATGGAACGATAGTGAGAGAAATCGACATCGACTGGTTGAGATTGCAATTCAAATAGGACTCTTCTTGATTCGTCATTTCTCTTCTTGAAACCGGATAGCTCAGTGGCAGTCTTACCGGTTAGCTTTAGAGTAGAAAGGACCTTAGCCCAGTCAAGCTTACTAGCAGCGGGTTTGGCTAGAGACATTCTAGTTTATTTCAATTCAATTCTGCGGATTTCCAACCACTGGATAGAGTAAACGAAAATTCCTTACGAATTCGACCTCAGTTCCCCTTGTCTTTCGAAGTTGTTCAGAGAACTGGATTGACCTGGTTCCAGCTGCTTCGTTGATTCTTTTTTTTTTTCCTTCTCTTTCATCTTCTGCCTTTTCGGCCAATAATCTTTCCAGTAAAAAACCATTAACAGGGTAACCCATACGGGGTGTCATGAGATACGATGGGGTAATATCTGTACAAACTACCCTGGACGTACCGGACATACGTTTAAGGTGATTTGTCTCAAAATTTTTTCGACGCGGGGTGGCTCCAAAAACGGAAGCATTCTTTTCTTGCCAAGAAATAAAAACTCCTAAAAAGTCCATTGTTAAACAATAGGCCCGGAAAAGATTGATAACCCATTTGGTTCAAACAACAAAAAGAAAAGATATGATGTCTTTTCACTTTTCTGTCCGGTAGCACCGTGGTTACCTCGGACATGGTACGGAACTGGATTTCCGTGCGTTACCCGCTCTTGGATGCATTATAAGGCATGTTGAACCATCAATCACTGGAAAGGATCTGCGAAGTTATCGAACAATGGTCAATGGTAATCGTTCAGAGAAGGACAAATAAAAAAAAACTTCATTCTCAAACTTTGATCACTCTCTATGTCGTTTGCATAATTTGGGATTATACGGTTGTCAAGACTTTAATATCCGCTAATCTCTGTGCACTTGCCATTTAGCCGTGGCATTTAATGGTTATAATAATACGACATAAAAAAATATGCAAGGGGAATATCTAGGTGAAGAGATTAGTGAAAAATACGATACAGGTGACGAGGATACACCGAGTAGTACTGGTAGTGCTGGATATGTTAAAAAGCCTTCCAAAAGATCATCTTTGGCGTGCGTAAGATGTCGTAGAAAACATGTTAAATGCCCTGGTGGTGATCCATGTCCTAAATGTGCTGCGGCAAATATTGCCTGTGAGTATTTGGAACCCAATAAGAAATTGACCGTTTCTATGAAATATCTGCAAAAGCTACAAGAAAATTTGGCCGATTTGAAAAGAGAAAATGTTAAATTGCAATCTGTCGTAAATTCGCTGGATTCTAATGTAAGCCCTTCGAAGGCTGATGGAGGAGCTCTAGAGGATACTGATACAGCAACAGTGGTACCGCATAATGACCCTGGAGGAGATGAACTAGAGGGAGAAGACGAAGATGGAGAAAACGAAACGACGACAACAGCTACTCCAAACATTTCCAGCGGTGAAGAAGAAATTGTTTCTAATTTTGCTCAGCGTAGTGGTAGGTTGGTGGAATCACGTACAGGACAGCGCTACTTTGTTGGATCTTCATCGATGACACTTTTTGGGCTCGAAATTCAATCTCTACTTTCAAAATATTTGTCACACAGGGGTGGAAACGAAAATGCAAGGTTTACTAGCGAAGATAACGGGCAAAATCCTTTCTTACAGGGGCCACAGTCTAATTCAGGGCAAATTGACGTTTTGCAGGAAGAGGGTAATGCTTACAAGATCGTTTTAAACAAGAATGAAGGCAACGATGATATTTCTGTTAATTTTACCCTTCCTTCGTATTCATATGCCATGTTCCTAGTGGATACTTTTATCACTTACAATGATGGTTGCTTCTATTTTTTCAATGAAGGTATGGTGAAGCATGGATTAAAAGTTGCATATGAAGGTGATGCTTTCTACAATGATCGTACATTACAAACTATCTGGTTTTGCAAAGTACTGTTAATCTTTGCCATTGGTGAAATGTATTTAGGGACATCGAATAATGTTAATGGTAATAGGATTAAAGACAATGCAAAACTGCCGGGTTCAGGATTCTTCGAGGAGGCATCGCAAATCTTTAGTTGCCTTTTTTCCAGCGGTCGTATCGAAAGTGTCACCAAGGAAGGTGGTATCGAAGTCATGCTTTTATATGCATTTTATCTGCAAGTAGCAGATTGCACGGTAGCATCCTATTTTTATTTTGGACAAGCTTTGAGAGCATGTCTGATATCTGGTATGCATGTAGATGCACAAAGAGATACCCTAACCAGGTTTGAATTAGAACATCGCAGGCGACTTTGGTGGACTGTCTACATGTTTGAAAGAATGCTAAGTAGTAAAGCTGGTCTCCCTCTTAGCTTTACGGATAACACTATTTCTACTGAGTTACCCGGTGATTTTGACATGAGTAGACCACCTCCAGGTTGCGAGCACTACATTTTCCCTGAAGCTGAGTATATTATCAACTGCGTGAAGATTGTCCAAATCAATGCTCAGATTTTGAACAGGCTGTATCAGCGTCAACCAAATACTAATATTCTTGCAGCTCTCAAAGGTGTGGTAAAGCAACTTTTGCAATGGAGAAATAGACTTCCAAGCTTTCTACAAGTTAATTTTACTGAAAAGGACCTTAAAATTTCCAGACTTTGTGCCAATTTGTTTACCGAGTATTTTCAAGGTATGAATTTGGCGATTAGGCCGCTTTTGTTTCATTTTGCATCTGTACAGTTGAAGAAATTCAAAGGCAGTAATACTTATATCAACTTACAGAACTACTCAAGTACCATCTCTGCCCTTCTCAATTGCTCTTTGCAAGCGTCGGTTAACACTATTAGATCACTTTGGGCCCTCATGGACCAAAATATGGTGGCTTTATTTGGTTACATGGATAGAGAGTACTTATTCACAGCATCTTGTACTCTGGTTTTATTTAATGCAGCTTTCGGGATTCATGAACAAACTTATGAGCATTTAGACCATGCTCTTAACATCTTTACGAAAATGAGAAATTTGGGAAACAATCCTGCCGGCTTGAGAAGAAGTCAACTGTTGACTTTGATGGCCAACTTTGATTTTCATGGAATAATGAAAGATTTGATCTCAGCACACAATGACTCATTAAGACCAGATACTCAATATGATGCTCATAACTTTAGGAATGTAAATATTGTTTCACAGACGATGACGGATTCTGCCTCGTTGTCAGATATCATCAATGCTACTTTGAATCAATCTTCCCAAATAAATCTAACTAAAAGAGAAACTCAAATTATGGAGAAGAATAGCAACCAATTCGATCCTTTAAATGCAGCAGATAATGAGGACTTGCAGATTTTACTCGATAAGATGGGCAAAGGAAGTCAAACAGATAATAAACTTTGGAAAGAAATTTCGGATCAAGCCGTATGGTTAGGTAGTGCAATGGACCCGACTACCGCACCAGGAAATGAAATGGATTTTGGACAAGGAATTAGTTCAAATCATTATTAATTTATATAATTAAAGGAAAGGAACATTCTTCTTTTCCTTGATTCTTTCTCTATGTTCTATAGATTATTGGATTTTATAGAGGAGTTATAATTTTTTAAAAAATTTTGGTTTCTTATAATTTAACGCGCTTAGTTATGTTTTGATGTTCGTCTTCTGCCCACAACCTCAACCTCTTTTGAGAACTCATAATTTCGCTATAACCTAACAAAAGTTCATCTGTGTTCAATTCATGATTTTCCAGAAATAACTTGCTCCTGGTCAACCTTTTGTCATTTTTTTTCCTTGCCATTGAATTAGCATTCTTCTCTAACTGTTGTTGTAGAGACAATTTCTGTAGCTCCGAACTAGAGACGGACGCAAATCTTGTTAACAAAGTGGAGCCACCGCCCTCTAACCTTTGGATCTTGTAAAATATGCTATCAATCATTGTGCACAATCTAGCATTTAGATAGGGTAGATTTTTCAAATTAGACAACCATTCTAAAATGTTTCTGTGTTTCATAAAATAAACATCTTCATCGGTTTTGGTACCCAAATCTAGTGAGTTTAGTACCCATACAAGCTGGCGATAAAAACTTTCAAAATCTCTGCTTCGTTCGTTAGGTGTAGTTAGATCTTGTAGAAGGGGGAAATCATTGGGCGCAATAAATGGAGAGTTCAAAACCCAGCGGAAGGCCTTTTCGTGGAGAGGAGAACCTGGATTCGTGAGAAGTTCAGAAAGATTTGAGATAGCAAACCAAATAGCATTTGCCATTTTAAATGGTTTGTCCTCTAGTCTTGCTCTTTCGAATGAAAATAATATTTTCTTTAAGAGGGTTGCAATAATGTGTCCATACTTGAACTGGCTATCTTCTTCTAACGAGTTCAACATCCCATAAATCACTTTTAAAGATATTTTTTGGAGATTTCCGTTTTCTGCTAAAGATAATAGTATAATTTGAAAAATACCTGATATCAAGTACCTTTGGATCTCAAATTTGCATTGGGTAGAACCATCCTCAGCAATTGAGTAAGTGACAAGATCTGAACCATTCTGCAGAGACAGCAGCATCAAAAAGGTCGGATCATAAATTCTTCCAGCTTTATTGGTTGAATATCTTTTATTCCCATTGTAAAAGGAGAAAAGAGGTTCCCATCCTGCCTGGTTAGGCAAAACTGGTCTGTTTAATGGGAAATTGCTTATTGTATTTAAGATAATATTTCGATCAAGTGTAACAAAGATTCCTCCTCTTTCAAACGAAATAATCTTTTTCACGCCAAAGCCGTTGGGTATTTCATTCTCTTCGTCTTCTATAATATCCAAAGAGCAAAATTCATTTACCCATGAAGATGAAGTTGCCTTTTCAATTTCTTCGATCATCTTAAAAATCAACTGGTCTTCACAGGTTATTGTTCCACCATATACTTCAAGAAGCTTTAATTGGACAATATTAGTGCTGTTTCCTTGTATGTCCAGCATGAATAGAATGTATATCGTAGCAGCAGTTGTAAAGCGCAAAAACGAATCTGTACTTTCAAGCTTAAGTGCATTCCTCTCATTGTTCAGAATACTTTGCAACATTCTCGTACATTGCACTTCTTTGTTTTTACCCTTTGTTAAAATATGAATTGAATACTGCAAAGCTCTTGAATTATTGACCCAAGCTCCAGCAAGAATCACTTCAAGATGGGCTTGTAAATAAACGTGATTAACCTTAGACCATAAGTTCACCGAAGCCGTCAGCTTTTCTATCTCAGATAGCAGTAACACAAAGTCAATCGAAAAATCGGTTGCATTGGAAAAGTATTTTGTACCATAGAGGATTAGCTTGTTTAACCATGCAACCACGCTTGGTTCATCAAAGTTGTTCACTAACCTTACAAACTTTATTGCTTCAGAGCTGTATTTCTTATCATAATCAGTAGTGACATATTTCAAAACGCTCAATTTCTGATCCTCGGTTAACATCTCAAGTCGAGAAGAGAATAGCTTTATGGTGTCATTAGAACACTGATGTTGACTTAAATTATCATAGCAATCACTCACTACTTTTTGTAAAAACTCTTGTGCTTGAGAATTATTACTTTCTTGCAGACTAAGGGCAGCTATTATTGCAATTTCACTCTCTTGAATAGCAGGTAAAAGTGATAAAAGTAAGTCAAAATCAGACAATTTAGACTTTATAAATGCTTGAAATGAGGTAGGGAATTTCGAAATGGACTGAGAAATGAAACTCTTCGGTTCGAAGTCCTCTATCCTGTCTTGCTCGATGAACTCAGCCAACATTTCATCAAGACTTGAAGAAGGTATTTCCATTGCGTGCTCGAAAACTTGATAGGGTATAGTGAAACTACCGTTGAGCACTTTTCCTAAAATAATTTTCAAAATTTTGGGATGAATTTTTCCATAATTTTGAAGTAAACTGAAGGCATCTTTAATGTCCAGACAAGAGCACAGGGATAAAGAAAATTTCAAATTATCTGTTTCGTCATTCTTTAAAACGTTTAAATGATCTTTTAACCAACTGAAGACAAATCTCTCGAATTTTGAATCTCCTTGATTTAGCTCGTGATATAACTGGGTCAATGCCTGTGTAGTGAAGGAGCACTTGTTATTTTCATTATCAGAGAAAGCTCGTTCTGGTAAGATTCTTCTAATTACGTCCAGACTTATTAGAGGGAATGATGTATTTGACGTAGAAAAGCCAGCCAATTTTGCCAACAAAACATCAGTGACTTCTTTAAAAGTATTATTGAAAATGATATCCTTGTCATGGACTAAATTTTCCAACCTCCATAGTAACCCAACAGCATCTATTTCATTTACGGGATAACGGATGACTTTGGTTAATTTATTATAGGGCGTAATTGTAATGTGCTGAAAGAAAGAAGTACCTTGGAAGTTGGATAGTTTGAAATAATCATCACTAGAAAGCTTTTTGGTCTTTCTTTCATAATGTTCGAATGACAAATAGATATTTTTGTATTCTTCAGATACCTCAACTAAATTTTCCTTCGCAAGCTTTCTGACACCTTCAACGGGTTCTCCACATATTATGAAGCTTCTCAGAAGAATGCAAATCCATATGGAGACGGCATCAAAAGACGTTTTTCGATCAACGAATTTCCATTGCTCACCAAGAGTCACTAGAAAAGGTGAGATCCTGTCGTATTGTTTCGAAAGATCTACATAGCGGTATGGCAATTTCATACATCGAGAAACCGTTTCATCCAATAAGTTCCATATTTTATTGACTTCTTCATTCTTATGATCCTCAAATGATAGAACTTGCAAACTATGAATCAAAATCCAAAGAGGAGAACATAGGATGTTATTGAACGTTACCGTCCCATGAAACATATGTTTGAGCAACTGATGGATTTTTTCCGAGACAGAACTTGTAGAGTTTTTCGAAGACGCCATCTTCAATAACGAAGTGAAGAGAGAGTTTTGTCCAGCTGGTGCATTCCACCACCTTGTTTGAGTGCCATTTAATTCCTGGAATTGTAGAAAATTATCCATGATGGCTAAATCGATCCCGGAAAATTCATCTTTACGCATAATATCCATATAGATATTTGAAGAAGGCATGTTAATACTGAAAAAGTTAGGGTAGGTTATACTGTAATACTTCATCAACAACGTTAGTGATAGTTGCATGATTTTATTATTTTTGGAGGTCAAATAAGACTGGTTCATGACACTTGTGATAATTGTTAGTTCAGGTATACTTTGGTAAAATGAGTTTCTCAAAGGAGCTGATGCGGAAGCCCAACCCTTCCTTTCATAAAATTGTAAAACTTTGGACAGCTTCTGAAAAGCGAATACTAGTAATTGACAAGCTAATTGTGCAATAAGGATTTTTTCATGTTGCAATGCCTTACTTAAAGAAATTTTGGTCAAAGGAGCAGGTAAAATTGCCTGCATGACTAGATCTAATGATGGTACTGCTTCTGTCTGTATATTTTCCATGGATGTTGGTATCTTTAGGTTAATAATTCTACCCAATAACATAGTACAACCGAACCAATACGAAGTCATTTTAGGCTCATGTGTGCCATGCGATGCTAAGTAATGGCAATAAGGCGGAACCAATTCCGGAACGTGATCTAGAATCTTCAAAACCGTAGAAGCTTGTATCTCGCTTTCCCAAGGCTTAAAGCTTCTCAATGCATTAAACAATAATTTGTTATGAATTTTGAATTCTTTTTGATCAATTTTTACTGGCACACCCTTGGCAGAGCTGCTAAACGGAGATTCTTGGAACCAAGGAGAATTGTTTGGAAATGCAACACTTGTTTCTGGATTAGCACCATAAGAAAGGAAAAATTCATTCACTTTCTTTACCAGAGACTTATTTGAAGAATAGAAAAATGCATGAATTTTGGAAAGTGCTAATTCGTTTAATATGTGAGTCTTGGTCATCTTCTTAAATGCCCCTTCTTGGACTAGTTTAACATCCAACACGTCAACAGCTTCTTCCATCAATTCAGGAGTATCTGCTTTGTCCATTTGTTTAAACCAAGCACCCATAATTTTAGAATTTTGCATCATAATATCCCTTCTCAATAATGGTGAGCAATGTGAAATTAACGATAACCAAAATTTGATAAATTTAAATCTAATATGCAACCTATGATTTTTGTTCTTGGGGTTAAAACTGGATATATCATTTTTACTAACGGTGAGAATTTTAGGTATGCTCTGTAAAGAAAAATCAAAACTAGATGTAAATTCTTCAATGTATTGTCCTGAATTAAATTCAACCATCTCTTTCATCAATTCAATTGTAGGTATGGTTAATGAAGCTCTTATATTGTTCAAACTTCTGTAAAGAACTCTAATGTAACTGTTTAAAATTAGTTTTATTAAATTACCGCCATATTCTAAAACATTTGCATCAGATCCGAGTAATAATATTGTTCTTTTTAGTAGTATTGTTGATTCTATCAATTTTGCATGGTTATTAACTTGAGCGTAATAAGACCAACTCTGTACAGCTTGTGCGATATAATTTTTGTGGAAGTACTCAACCAGCGGACCAAAGTTCTTGGATTCATCTTCATTATCCAAACTAGTCACCAAGTGTGAAAGGTTCACTAATATCTCATCATCAACGTTACCGCTCTGCTTGTACTTATTACGTACAACCGATTTTTCATGGTCAATCAGTGGAATATCTTGGGACTCCATTGCAAAATTCAAATCTGTGAATAAAGATAACGAACCGTGGGTCTCCAATTCGAGCAAAAAAGAGAGATTCGAATGAAAATGTTCAAGAACTATTTTAATTAGTAGTTGTTGATCTTGGTGTATTTCACTTCATCTCATCGCGATGAGCATTGAAAAATTTAGGTTCGTTGCTAATGATTTTTTTACTTCGGGCATCGAAATGGTTCATCAATTTCAGTCAGATTGTGACTTCAAAAGAACCTCGAGATAAACTAATTGCCTATATTCCCTTGATCGTTGGCATTTCACGGTTGGTATCAAAATGTTTGCAAAGTTCGCTAAGCCATTGGTGAGAAATGTAGTAACCAGGCTATATTCTCAGACGTCAACTGCCGCTGGTACTGCTGGAGGTAAGCAAAGGAAGGCTAAATTTGATAAATCAGTCATTAAGCCTGTATTGGTAATAGTTGTATTTGGTACAATGCTTACGCATGTCACTAATCAGCAACGTTTGGCCGGCGAAATGGAACGAAGGTATTTTCTTAAGATGGAGATCCTAAGGGACTTAATTGAAAGAGCTAGAGGAGGTGAAACGGGTATTAATGTGCAAGAAGAATTAAAATTAGTGGATAAACTATTTGAGAGAAGTGCAGAAGCAAGATCATTGGATACTAAAGAGGCAGAAAAGTTGTCACAGATATCTTCTTCACAACACTACTCTGAGGACGATGTTTTAAAAAGCATGAATAGTTCTACAGGAGGGCTTGAAAAAGAATCACTCGATGATCTTTTGAAAGATATTATGGACGAAATATCACATGAACCTAAATCTTCGACCCGCAAGCCTGATTCGAAAACTGATGAGGAAGAATCTGGAGAATTTATCACTGACAAAGAAACTCTGAAAGAAAAGGAAGA
>JAJLXU010000010.1:37169-112727 GCA_030571545.1 Zygosaccharomyces gambellarensis
AAAAAAAAAAAAAAAAAAAAAAAAAAAAAAAAAAAAAAAAAAAAGAAAAATGTCTTTTACCTAGATTGTTTCATACTACGAATGGTTTTGTTCGTCCTTGTCTTCAATATTTACGTTTTCTGGTGAGGCTTGATTCATATCTTCATTCGTAGCGCTGTTACGATCTTCCTTACCACGAATTGAAGATGGAGAGACACTGCTACTACCTCCCGTTGTGGTAGATTTTTCAAGAGCTTCGCTACTCATTCCTGGTGTATTATCTTTTGTTACATTGTTACCATTCACACTCTGCGGTGTGATAGGTTTCCCTCTTGGATTTTGGGTTAAGGTAATAGGATCCACCATATTTTTGTCCGTGCTACCAGCAGAAGAAGGATCTGCTAAAGGACCAGGGCTGGGATGTTCAGTATCGAAAGATCCCTCCCGAGATACTAGTTGGCCATCCTTAGGTGATGTATTGGAACGATCGCTTGAAACTTTGGCACTATGCTCACTTTCGTTTGTACTAGGATAGGTATGAGGACCTTGGCCTCCGCCAATATCACAGCCCAAGTTAACCGGGGAGCTTTGAGCAGTACCTCTATTTAAGGGGAAGCTAGGTGAGCCTCCAGATAGACCGGTCAGATTCTGTAAGATCTCAGAGGGCACGCCTCTTAATTGATTTAAGTTCGGGGACATTTGCTGGGAATCCATACTAGAAGGCCCCGTCATCATTGCCGGGACCTTCCATTGCTGTGTAGCAGGATACATAGGGGACTGCGATCTCGTGGGGACAAATTCTCTAGGTTGTTCATCTGTTAGTAATCCTGGAATTTGAGATAGTAAAATGTGGATGCGTTTTAAAGCATTTCCGGATCTATCGAACGATTTAGATCCTACCCTCAGTATCCATATGTAATTACGCAGATAATCTCTGACGACTATGGCTTCATCCCTGGTCTGTGCCGTCACGTAAAGCAGAGCTGCGAATATAGCAATCAACATAAGGTTTCCTGTAGAGCATGTGTACCAAAATGCATTAATATGTTCGCTTTTCAAATCTCTGACAAATTCAATGGCAGCGACCAACCTCGTCTTGGCTGCAGTCCGACAAACTTGAACAAGCTCTTTTGGTGTGTCCAGCCTCAATGTAGAAATGATCTTTCTATGCAAAGTAATCTCTGCTGCGAAGTATGCTAGTGTTAGAGTGGCATTTGGGTTGAACTTTCGCGGCACAAACTTATTCATGGATAATTGTGATGGTAAAGAGTGGTACCATTCTCTTAACTTTAATTGCAGCGGTTTGGCCAACTTCAGAACCTGCTCAATTCTCGTGGTTACTTTTACTGCACCTTCAGTATAAAAGGTATCCATGATTTCACCCAAGATTACAGTTAGGGAAACTAACTGTTGAAACATTAAATTGCCAGAGACAAAATCTGCATCAGTCGGTGACATATCTATCAAAGAAATGTTACCCAGGGAAGCCTCGGGACCAATACTACTTCTAGAAATGGAATCTTGAGCTGCACTAATGACAGGAGAATTTTGAGGAAAGTCTTCCTCTGTTAACATTTTAACCATCCAATTTCTGCCCAATATTAAGTGGGAATTACGAGATTCTACTAATGCAGTCCATTTTTCTTGGATCCATACGGCCCAAGCTAACCTTCTTCGTAATCCTCTTTCCCAGCGAGGTAACCTCCAATCTTGACAATCAATACCTAACCCGAGCTCCTCACACAAAGCTACGAGAGCTGAGCACAACACCCAATTATTAGGATATTCACTACGGCATTGTAATATAAGTAATCCAGTTTGTACTATGCTCAACTTAGGTCTCTCAATCATCTGGAAAAATGTCCTATATGCTATTTCGTTAAGTTGTTCCACGACATCAGGTTTAGGGAAACCGATAAGCTTTGGATGAAAATCCCACCATTGAATTGATAGAGAATAGATGGACGCTAGTAAAGGCGCCGTTAATTCTCTGTAAGATCTTGAATATTTTTCCAAGAACACCCTTTCATGCAAAATTGGAAAACATGGATGAATTAATTTAAAGAAAATATCTATAAGCACTTTCCCATGAGGATAAACCAGCCGTTCTACCATGTCGACTTCCTGTTCTTGCTTCAGGAATACTTGCTCGTTGAAGTTATCTCTAAGCACAAAGAGTACATCAGGAGCCACTTTCCTCAGGGATACCAAAGGAGATAGTTGGATTTGATCAATATTATCCAATTTAACATGATTTACTAGATTTAAATCATAAGCAGATGTCGGACCCACATATAATGAAGACCTGGGATATTGGCCAGTCGGTTGCGATGGAAAATACTGACGCGGTTGTGCTGATGGTGCCGATGCCAGTGGATGTTGCTGTTGTTGTATCAAATTCGTGAAACTGTTATTATGTGGTAGACCTGGTGTTGGTGCTGACGACACATTAGTACTAATGTTACTATTACTGCCGTTATTTATATTAGTATTAGGATTGGCATTGTTATTCATGGTTTCATTTAAATTTTGTAAAAGTTCTGTATAGTATTGTGCCACATTATCGTTGTTATTTGTCTTTGCTCTCTTCAAGAGTCCTTCTAAATCAACACCATTGTCTTGCCTATGATGTTTTCCATTTGAATTCATCGTTTCTTTGACTCCCATAAATTTATTAGGATTATTAGGGAGATCCGAAAAGGTGCACTTAATACCTTTGGTTTCACATTGGACACAATCTGCCAAATCTGGTACCAATACGCATTTTGTTTGCCTCCGACGACAGTGGTCACAAGGCCTTTCCGTAATCATCGATTTATTATTATTGTTATTATTAGTAGAGTTGCTATCATTGCGGTTATTAATATCATCATTATTAGTATTGTTGTTACTACCACCATTATTACTATTACCGTTTCTGTTGTTATTAGTGTTATTACCATTTAAATTCCCACGAGTATTGTTTCCATTAAAACTACCTTCTGCTTCGCCGCTATTCGTCCTATTATTATTAGCATCACCATTACTAGTATTGTAATTATCATTCCCAACTAGAGTACCTGCGTTGGAACCTGGATACTGCGCGGAAGAGCGTGTCAATAAGCTTTGATAGTGCTGTAAAAGAGCATCTAAGTTCTGTCTATCCCCTCCATTAGTTCCACTACCAATCTCAGAGGGTTTATCACCTGAAAAGTTTGAATTATTATTGTTATTGAGGTTATTCTGGCTACTATCGCTGTGGATGTTGGCACTTGAACCCACTCCCATCGCATTCGGACTGAAATCTTGAGTTAAAAGGTGTGAATTGTCATTTGCTAATTTCTGCAAAATCATTGCATAATTATCATTAAAATTCAACATCTCATGATTGCCATTGGATTTATCATAGAAATTCTGATTTTTGTCACCGTTCATATCTTGTGATTCCCCTTGCCGATCTGTGCCTGATGACATTCGTCTGTTATAAATACTAAATTAAATTTTCTTAATCTTTCTTCTTCTTCTCTCTTCGTTATAATACCGAAGGTCGTCTACCCAATTCACCACCGGTCTTCTTGATGCACGAGACTAAAAGAGCTACTCCTGCGCACTCTTTCTTTCTTCCAATCTTTTATTCTTATCCTTCACTTTCTCATCTATAAAAGTAGTATGTAAAGATTTCTTCAGTAATTTTCATGCAGTGTGAAGACCAACCTAAAATAAATGTAATCATATACGACATTTAATTCTGACATATTTAAGAGAAATGAGTATTCGATATAACAGTTCAATTCTAATAGACAAATTGATCCAAGTAGGCCTCTGCTACGAATCTTGCCCTTGCATTTAGGAACAATTTCATTTCACTAATCTCCTTATCCACTTCTTCCATGAATTCGATGATAAAATCAACCAGTTTCCCCGTTTTCATCGTTTCTGTGTGCTTATTGGTGATTAAGAATGAAATGCTATAACCAGGCATTGGTAAACGTCTCAAAATGTAAAATGACTCTGCACGTTGTTCTAGGAAACGTGTAAACTTGTGTACTAAAATTTGTTCGATTTCATCAGCTTGCTTTACTTTAATGCTGATACGAACAGAATTTACACTCGATTCAATCAATACTTGTTCGTTTTCATTACGTGAGATGTGAATTGGCTGCAGTAAAAGTTCTGCACTTGTATTCCCTACTTCCACTTCAGGCCTGTTATGCCTCTCCACTTCTTGCGATGAAAAGTTACTCAACGTAAGAGCTGCTTCGAGGGAATAACGTACAGCGGTCAAATATGGACGCAGTGATTGTGACATTTTCTTTTCCCAGGAGCAAGGCAGTTCGATTCAGCTCAATTTAGTCGAAATCACAAAAGATTGCTGCCTTATTGTACAATTATTATCGGCTCTGATAATATCAGTTACTCCATCTTATTGATGTTAACATGCCCCTTTTGAAAACCGGTCACGTATACAAGTGCGGGTAATACCAAATACTGTTACCCGGTTTATGACTAGCGGATATTAACCGCTGGCACCGACATGAGAGGACCATTCTTTGGCCCAAATAATGCCTAAATCTTATAGTGATGTAGCTAATATTGAAGATACGTCTTCTAGCCAAGTTAAACTTTGGCTTTTCTGGGATTCTCTATTAGTTTTCTGAAAATACTTCCTTGCTAACAAAATGTTAAAACAAAGGTTAATACAGAACATCAGCATGCCTCAGAAAGCGGTTTCAAACGCTACTTGGTTTGTTTAACGGAGTCCAGCCCCAACACAAGAATGCTTGATAGGTTTGAATGTCATTTAAAGTAGGTCCGTAATGTCAACTAATTGATCAGGAGACTTAAACATAGACTACAAGCATGCATGGAATATGCAGCCCAGACTTCAAGGTGGCTGGGTTAGAGCAATTAGACCTCTTCCCAGAATTTAATGAAAACAAGGTTCTCGTGTGTTTGTCTGTTCTTCTAACGCTCTCTTATGTCCTCATTTCCAAGAAATCTGGAAATTTAAGGACCGTTAACATTTCGGATAAATTAATGGTTATCGCGATAAGACTGCCTGCTATCTTATCATATTTTTTTTTAAAAAAAGGACATAGTGAGGTAACTTTTAACATAGGCCCGAGGCACTGATATCGGACTGATAACACTTCACTCAAAGCGTGTCCCTTAAATATTACATGAGATATAAGAGAAACAGTTTGTGAATTTTTTTCCAATTGCTGAATGTAAGTTACAGGAAACAAGGAAAATGCCTTCTTTGGCTGCTGATTCTACCAATTATCCACTACAAAAATTTGATTCTGATGATGCCTTCGAACTGGGAAGCCAGGCAAGAACTTTGGCTAAACGAAGCCAAAAGAACTCACCACTTCGGAATTTTGTCATTGAAGTTTGTTCTGCCGATGAACACTGTCTATTTCGTTGCTCAACCTCCTCTGAAACTTCCGCGTCAAACGACAGACATTTAGAAACGAAAACGAAGGCGGCTTTAAAATTCAAACAATCCAGCAAGACATTGAAGGAGAGCTTGGATGAGGAAAATCCTCTTTTTCACACTTATTATTCTGAGAATAAGTCTTCTGAGTTCACACAAAGTGAAGTAAGCATACTGTGCTCAGGTGCAATACCCATTTTTTTATACAATGGCGCATTCCCGATCGGTTGCATATCGATTGATAGCCGTGGGACAGGCCCTGATCATGAAATAGCCAGAGAATCCCTCCGAAAGTTTGCACAGAAGCAGGAAAAAGAGAAACAAGGGAAGAATAAGGAGAAAATTGCTGGAACATCCAGTGAAAAATCGAAGAAAGGAAAATCTGATAAAAGATTGAAAGGAAATGCTTGGAAGCTCTACGAGAAATAACTTTGAGTCTTAAAGCTTATTAATAGATATATGTAGATATACTTTCAGTTAAGTGAATGGGACAGCTCATTAATATATATATATTCTTAAAAAGCTACAGCAAGATTCGAACACATGAATTCCTCTGGGTTACCCGACGACAGCTGGTTTCTAGGCATCAAAATGCAATAATCATAATCGTTCTAAAGCTATGGATGACAAAATCCTTACTACTTCGAATACAAAAGTATTTGGAACCGATGAGTTCTGATTCTCTATGGAAGGAGGCCAAGGATGGTAATGGCAGGATCTACTATTATAATTCAAAAACTGGGGAATCTAAATGGAATAAACCAAGGGAATTGCTAAGTGAAGAGGAAGTGATACTTGCAGAGCATGGTTGGAACTCCTCGAAAACAGCGGATGGCAAAGTATACTACTACAATTCCCAGACCAACGAATCACGTTGGAAATTACCTGACATACCGGAACTTTTTAAAAATACAAAAAAAGAGGAAATTGGAAAAGCTTCAGAAACGGAAGAATCAATTCTTGGAACCGCCGATCGATATGCAAATCCGTCTCAAATCCTCCATACATCGAAGAGATCCAAAGAAGAAGCTGAGAGCGAATTTATTCAAATGTTGAAGGACAACCAAGTAGATTCGACATGGTCTTTTAGTAGAATCATCTCCGAATTAGGGTCGAAAGATCCAAGGTATTGGATGGTAGAAGATGATCCTCTTTATCGACAACAGATTTTCGAAAAATATTTTACTAGCAGATCTAAGGAACAGTTGCTCAAGGAACGTAATGAGACGAGCAAGTTTGGTGAAGCATTTTGGAACATGTTAAAGTCAAAACCTCAAATTCAGTACTATACGCGGTGGTCAACAGCAAAGAGATTAATTGCTGATGAGCCTATTTATAAACATTCCGTCATCAAAGAATCCGTAAAAAAACAGCAATTTCTGGAATATGTTGCAAAATTAAGGGAAGATTATGAAAAATCTCAACAACAACTCAAATCACAGGCTCTTAGTGAACTACAAGATTATTTGGAAAATATTCTTCTTTCCCCGAATGCCAAATCCAATGGAGCAGGTAACGAGATGTCATTGATGAGATGGCAAACCTTAGCGAACAATTATCTTTTCGAGAAAAATAAAAGATATATGGCAAACAAGCATTTTGAGATATTGACACATGAAGATGTTCTACAGGTTTACATCGAAATTATCAAAAGGGTCAAAAAAGAGCTAGAAACCAAGTTGGCTCAATTAGAGAAGACAAATTACACGAAGGATCGTATCGCTCGTGACGGTTTCAAACAGTTGCTTCGATCTTACGGCTTCAATATAAGAGCAAATACTAGATGGCAAGATTTCTACCCACTTATTAAAAATGATCAAAGATTTTTAAGCATGCTAGGCACTTCCGGTTCCTCACCACTGGATTTGTTTTTCGACGTAGTAGAGGAAAAATTAATTATTATTGCGGCTCAAAGGTCTATTGCTCAAAACATATTAATTGAAAAGGCCTTTCAATGGGACGAAAAAAGTGACAATGCTAATAATAGGCAGACTATCAAAGAACATTTGAGACCAAATGAGCACTTCAAAGACGTTGACGATTATGATTTAAACTTAGTTGTGGATCAATTAATACAGCTTCAGGCTGAACGACAAAGAAAACAGAGAATACTGGAGCAAAGGGCTTTTGAAGAGAAGAAACATTTCTTCAAATTGATGCTCCGAAGAATTTATGGGGTCATAAAACCCAAACCTCTTACATGGGAAGCTGCATTGAACGACATCCAACATACAAGAGAATTTCGAGAGCTACCAGGTGAAGACATTAAGAGACTGTTATTCAATGAATTTAACGCTGAAGCGCCACCAGTGAGACCCAGACCTACGGTACCTTCTAATCCAAGGAAACGACCATTGGGACCGGAGATGGAACTTGACTATTAAACGCGAATGTACATAGATGGTAATAACAAAAGTAAAAAAAAAAGATATCATTCATTACTTAATAATGCACTGATCCCTAAAAATCCCATCAGCGCCAATTTCGCATATTTGTTCTCAGAGATCCAAATGGTAACGTATCCAAGTTGCGGGACATAGCCCTTCACCGTGCCCACGATATCTCTTTCCTTTTGTAAATAAATTTTCTTTTTACCATAAAGTGGAATATCATCACCAGCATTGTTGTCTCCCTTTGTTAGGAGCAATTGTTTATTCTTATCATTATGATGCTCTCTTAACACCCTGTGAACGATAGGAATCGATTTGTCTTGAACTTCATAAATCACCACATCCCCCACTTTACTCCTTTCATTTCTATTCCACAAGAAAAGAACATCACCTCTTTGGAATGCAGGTTCCATAGATCCAGATAAAACCACTACTATGGGGGAATGTGAATTGGTCGCTATAGATAGACCCTTCCAAAACATAAAGGCCGAAGACAACACAAAACACAATTTCAGGAACCTAGTCAATTCCAATCTCAAATTCATAGTGGCTCAATGACTAAACCTCGCGATAGATTTAATCTCTTCGTCCAAAACTTTAAGATCTGGTATGAACTTTGTTCTTCATGATGTCTTAGAAAGTATTTCGAGCTCTACTTGATCATGCTGGGAAGAACATAAGATATAGCACGTGATACATACAAGAGGGTAACAAATGGCCCCTCAGCGGCTACGATACACTAGATTTTTATAAGAATTATAAATTTTCCTAAAAATTCTTCAGAGCTTACTTGTCCTTCTTCCCTTCTGGACGGAACTAGGCTTTTCATCCTTTGCTCGATTTACCATTGTCCCGTCGAGGTTAAATTCTGCCAATTCACCTTTCATCTTTGGCGACATGTGGACCCATTCAGTATCCAGGGACATACAATACGTATTAAATTGTTTCAAAATGTCTTCATGAAAAGCACCACCGTTTTTCATTATTATATCAACAACATTCTCGTAGGTTCCCAGCCAATCCATCCATGCCAAGCCGTGTAGGAAAGAATCCGCCAGATCATCATCTTTTTTCGCACCCAATTCAGGCCCTGATCCTATACAATCAAGTAATTTGAATTTCTTTCCCACGGTGAGCTGATTTTTCACTCTCAAGCGCCAATTGGGCGCCAACAGACATTTCTGGTAATCGTTAGGTGTCGTGGCATTTTTCAAAATCGTTTTAACTAAATTGATTCTGATATTTTTAGTGGTCTTAGCTGTTTGGACCTCATTCGATTCACCAAAGGGCAAATCCGTTTTATTTTTCGCACCAACTGATTCCTTGTATCTATTGTAAAGGGTACTTAATGACTTTAAATCACACCAGTATTGTGCCATTTTCTGTGGATTTGAAGAATGCACAATATAATTTTTATCCAAATTCCCATAAATCAGCTTATTTCTCAAGTTAGAGAAAAGAATATGTTCCATCAAATTGGACAAAAGAACAGATTCAACAATGTTTTTAGAAGACAATGATCTTGTCCTCTGTTTTTCTACAATATAAATATCCGAAATTTCCAATTCGTTCGTCAGCATCTCTACTAGCCCATAACCAACTTGCCAAGTATCTGATGGGTCCATTCTCATCTTAGCACGGTTGCTTTCCAGAAATTTTTGGCATAGATTAATCTTATTCCAATCAACCAGTGTCGGGAATTTATCACCTTTGTACCATTTGAAAACAGAATATGCAAAATTAGAGACACCTGCATCTACAGCAGTTAAAGATGTTTCACCATTCAGCAACTTACGTGTCCTCAATCTCTCCAATTTTTCTGCTTGATCAACTATACCTATTCTACCACCAGTTTTGTTGGTACCGAGATTGGCCCCCAAACAGGAACCTAATCTTTTCAAAACACGCCCATTAGTTTTCCGACAGTACAAGTCAATCACCTTGGTGACATCACGGGATTTAACAGCTTTGCCCATTACTTGTATGCTATTCTGCTGACAATCGAATTGGTATATAATTTGAGATACCTACTGTTTGATAAAATCTGATGAGGTCTTGAAAAACTGTATGGGTTTTCGCGCCAGGTGCTGCGTCAGAGCACAAAAATTCCAATAAAATAAAAAAATAAAATAAAATAAATAAATGAATTGAAGAGCCACTGAATATGCAGTGAAATGCTATCCAATATTATTCAAACTATATACAGTACGTACTCGAAGAATGTCAGCAATTGGAAGATCTAAAAAGGATCATTTCTGGCGAAGATGTTACAGGAAATTAGCAGAAATGACCGACGATAACCGGCGTCGCAGCGCCAGACACCATTCTATTAGAAGATGGAAAAATGCACAAAACCAAAAAATTTCCATTACCCCTGTTGCGTTCGACTACTGGGCTGCATTGACACCTAGATCAAGGTCAAAACACCTTGCGCCAGTAGTTGGCAGCAGCGGCAATAGGCCTAGGCGAACAGTTTCTGGAGCTGCTACTGCACCTGCATCCGGCTGCAGTTATGGTAGAGATTCGCTATCTCCACAATCTTATACTACAGCAAAATCCATATCAATTAACAGTAGTTCAGAAGAACCACGATCTACATTGGATCCTCGTAGTAATGACAGTTTCCGCAATAATATGAAATTCGGAAGATTTAACAAGAGTGCAGAAGCAGAACCAAGTTTTTGTCTAGGAATAATGCCTGCGACTGAAAGCGAATTTAGCGAACCCCTATGTAGTACCAACGGTACTCACGATGACTCTCAATCCAGCATAGATAGCGGTACTTTCGATTCCCCAAGTTTCGAAAATCTAATAAACTCTTTCGATTGGTATGCTACAAATGTCTTCAAAAAGTTAGAGACTTCAGTACTCTCATTCTTAAATCCTACAGAAAATACTGAGGATAAGAGCAGTAGCGCTATAGACTCTACAATTTCACCATTTTCCAGTGGTCCCTCAGACTCTGTATTGACGCCGTGCACGGGCGCCGCTACCAAATGGGACCATGCAATAGATGAGGCCATTTACGGCCACCATGCAAAATGCTTTATATGAAGTTGCATAGAACACACACATACATATATATATGTTTTTTATATAATCCAAGCAGTACTAACATTACAGTTTTATCCACATGATATTTACGGGATCACTATAACATTGTTACCCTCACAATGTTCATTTTCTTGGCAGGTGGAAAAGTTAAAGGCATCATCACCATGAAGAAACAAAGGTAATTCAACAGAAAGGACAGGGCCTTGTCATTGAAAGGAACATTAGCGGAAAGCTAGAAGGGGATTATAGTTTTGTTCTTATTGAAAATAAAAGGAATAAAGTATATAGAGCCATTATTCATACAGTGGTTTCCTTCTGTAGGATTTCCCCAAGTTTTACACATTTTTTAACCTTCTCTTTTGTCATCTCTGGTAGGTGACCTATTGATTCAAGTGCATAAGGATATAGGGACATCAGAAACGGTATCCATGGAGGAGCAAGCAGCCAGTAAGCACGAGCATAAGCCAGTTTCGATCTTAAACAGTAAACCGTCGATAGTACGAAATAACAACGGTGGTGTAGTTAATAATAATAATAACGATAATGAGGACAAGAAAGTGGTATCGCAGCTAGAACAGATGCAGATCGGGAGCCGCTCTGCTGAGGATTCCAAAACTAGACCAAGCTCCTCAAAAAATGCGTCATTTGAAAGCGGTAGCAGCAGTAGTAATATGATAGGGAGAACAAGCGCTAATGAATCCGTGGATTCTTCACCTCAAAAACGAAGCGGAAGTACTGGAACATCTGCAGTTTCATTTACTGTTTCTGAAGACCAAAAGATCTCACAACATAGGTATTCCATAAATTCTAAACCTGCAAAACCGGTAGATTCAAACTCCAACGGTAGTCAAGAAATGGTTTCACCGGTAGAAAAGGATAATGAGTCTCTTGCAGCTGATAAAAGCTCTATAGTACACATGCCAGGAGACTTTATTTACTTCGATTCAAAGTCAGATGAAAACAAACCAACAGGACACCAGCAACAACATCAACATCAGCCTAAGAAGGAATTGATTGTGCCTAATGCAGGTCCGCAGGTACCATTCACAGAATTTTTCCAGAAGCAAGATGATAAAAAGTTTCACATTCTTCTGGGAGCCACGGGATCAGTAGCAACAATTAAGGTTCCCCAGATTATTGATAAATTATTCAAAATTTACACTAGAGAGAAAGTATCAATTCAACTGATTGTCACGAAACCAGCAGAACATTTCTTAAGAGGTCTGAAAATCTCAACAGATGTCAAGATATGGAGAGAAGAAGATGAATGGTCCGGTTTCAAAAAGATGGGCGACCCTGTGTTACACCATGAGCTGAAAAGATGGGCTGATATTTTTCTGGTCGCACCATTATCGGCAAATACCTTGGCAAAGTTGGCCTACGGCATCTGTGATAATTTATTAACATGTGTTTTGAGAGATTGGACTCCCGCAACACCTGTAATGGTTGCTCCTGCAATGAATACATTCATGTACATCAACCCGATGACAAAGAGACATCTCAGCATATTGAAGGAAGATGCACCCCATGTGGAAGTATTAAAACCTGTGGAGAAGGTTTTAATCTGTGGTGATATCGGCATGGGTGGTATGAGAGAGTGGAACGATATAGTAGAAATTCTACGCCGGAAAATTTCTGATATCTTCAAAGCTCGAGATGAGAAAGATGTAGCCATGCAGGATGATGAAGAAGAAGAAGATGATGATGAGGACGAAGACGAGGACGAAGACGAGGATGAGGATGAGGGGTGTAAGGAAGACGAAGATGAGGATGAGGAGGATGAAGATGAAGATGATGAAGATGAGGAGGATGAAGATGAGGACGAAGATGATGTTACTCAATAGAAATTTAAAGGCACCAGGAGTGCCATTTCTTTATATAGCATAGACAAAGATCTTTAATTTCAGTCCTAGGTACCTTTGTATTTCTAAATGGCCGGGTGATAATCCGCGGACTTTCTTAGTGCTAATGTTGGAAAGAAAAAAAAAATTTAACCAACTTCATAATGAACAAGACCTTTGAAGATCATATACAGTCGCATAAACAACAGAAGTACCAATAAAACAAACCATTATCAATGTCATTCCTAGGATTTGGTGGCGGTGGTCAATCGCAAGTCTCCTCTCAACAAAAGGTCCAAGCCGCTGAAGCGGAACTGGATCTTGTTACCGACATGTTTAACAAGTTAGTAGACAACTGTCATAGAAAATGTATTAGCCCATCATATTCTGAAGGTGATTTGAATAAGAACGAATCTAATTGTCTAGATAGATGCGTTTCGAAGTATTTTGAGACCAACATCAAGGTTGGTGAAAATATGCAACAAATCGGTCAAAACTTCCAGGCTGCTGGTCGTCTATGATTGCTTCCTTGTACATGTACATAATAATGTTAACAGAATAAATATATATATATTTTTTAAGTATATACACGCGTATATTTACAAGACTTATCGAATCCAGTTCCTATTCGTACATTTAAATTCCTAATGATTTCATCAATCTTAGTCTACACCCCTCCACACTGTTTAGTTTAGGGCGTACATCCAGGTAGATCTGTGGACCGCTACTTTCATTATCTTCGCTGTAAAAATCAATAACGTAATCGATACTTTTACCACAACGATCAACTGACCAATCGTGTCTATCGAAGGGTTTAGAAAACCCCAGGATTTGACTTCTTATCCATGCCCTTGGCGTTAATTTCTTAGATTCACCTTTAAAACTAGTCAATTGTACTCCTCCACACGATTCACCACCTTGTCCATTTTCCCACAATTTTATATAATTCCAGACTCTTTCATTGACTGAATTGTGAATGGGTACAACAGTTTCCATATCTTTTGCATGGGGATCCCATTTTTTCCTCATCATAGCTTCAAAAAACTGCTTCTGTGATGGATATATCCAGTTGGAATCTGAACCCGTTCTTGGAATGGATGAGATCTCACGTTTTTCGGGTAATGTAACATCTGTCTCATATTTTGGCATCATCGGCAATTGATCTGATGAACATTCAACATCGTGTTTTGCCTGATTCAACCAAACCTCCCTTGATTCATGATCAACGGGGCATTTAGATTCTTGCTGGTGTTGTTCTTGTTGCGTAGCAGCATGCTTCAGCCAAACCTCTCTCGAAGTATGATCTACAGGGCACTTTGAATCACTGGAATCATTTGCAACTGGATTAGACATCGCTTACCGCTTTCCTTCTAAAAAACGTATTGGTTTCCTGAGATGTATCAATAAGTTGTAGAAATTGTTTTCGGTTCAACATTTTTTTTTTTTTTTCTTCCAATTGCATAATATCGAAAACAAGAGATGAGCTGCAGGTAGTACAAGAGAAAAATAACCGAAACCACCAAAAAGGTGATTTTGCAGCGGTTCTGGACAGCCGTATCGGCTTAAAACGAATGATGATTACCTACAAGTAACTTTCTTTTAAGTTTTTACTAGGAAATAGTACCACAAGTGTACAGCTGGAAACATTTTTGGTAGTATCCCCGAACGTTCTAAGATCCACATTACAAGTGTGATTACCCATCTATATTCTGGTTTCTTGTTTTGCAATTGGTTGAAACATCTTTTACTTTTTCACTCAAGTTGTTTCAAATGTTTCATTCATTATCTGGGGTTTAAACGCATAATGCGAAGACCTCAAAAAGTGAACCTTCAGGATTATTCGAATTCGGTTTCAGGAAAATGAAATACTTGGAATGCAACTGCTAAAAAGTATTAGCAACAAGCAACTATTTATAACCGCTAGTTAGAGTTCATACAATCTATTCATTTCGTGGGGTTTTTATGGATTGAAGAAATGGTATAAAAACGTTGGGAATCAAAGCAGAAATTCAGAAGAGTAGATATTCTGGAAAGTATTGTAAAGGTCTGGTCATGGGATGTGTAGTAAGCTCACACGTCTTAGAAAACTACAATGAGAATGATCCCTTTTTACAGAGTCAAAGGGCGAATGATGCCATCGAGCAGAGTCTTCAGCTAGGCAAGCAGAACGATAAAAATGAGATTAAGCTGTTATTACTAGGGGCAGGAGAATCTGGTAAGTCGACTGTATTAAAGCAGCTAAAGCTTTTACATAAAGGTGGCTTTACACATCAGGAAAGATTACAATATTCACAAGTAATCTGGGCAGATGCTATACAGTCCATGAAGATTTTAGTTATTCAGGCGAGGAAAATGGGTATTCCCCTGGACTGCGATGATCCAATCAACAGTAGATCTTTGTTTGAATGCAAAAGAATCTTACTGAGGGCGAAGGCTCTCGATCACATCGATGCTGGCATGGCAGGTGGACCAGACTTCCTGAATGACTATGTGCTGAAATACTCTGAAAGGCACGAGAATAAACGTAAGGTACAAAGCACGGGTCAAGCTAGGGCATTTGATGAAGATGAGAATTCATGGTTGTTACAGAATGATAATAGAGCGATGAGTGGTGAAACAATCGTCGATCAAAATGGTGTGAACCAAGAAGGTAAGTTGGATTTACAGCAGATATTTCGAGATCTCGATGAAGATCCAAATAACGACCATATGTTTCTCAAGGAACAACTGAAGCAGCAACAACAGCAACAGCAACAACAACAGCAACAACAACAAATAACTAACCGAGACATTGCACATGCCATTGATCAACTGTGGAAAAATGACCGTGGTATCAAGCAATGTTTTGCACGCTCTAACGAATTCCAATTGGAGGGTTCCGCCCCCTACTATTTCAACAATATTCTCAAGTTTGCGGATTCCCAATACGTCTGTTCAGATGAAGATATACTTAGAGGTCGTGTAAAGACGACAGGTATCACTGAAAGTGATTTCACGATCGGCTCCTCAAAATTTAAGGTTTTGGATGCCGGAGGTCAGAGATCTGAAAGGAAAAAATGGATCCACTGTTTTGAAGGCATAACAGCTGTGTTGTTCGTACTAGCAATGAGTGAATACGACCAAATGTTGTTTGAGGACGAACGTGTAAATCGTATGCACGAGTCAATAATGTTGTTCGACACTCTATTGAATTCAAGGTGGTTTCGTGATACACCCTTCATACTGTTTCTTAATAAGATGGACATTTTCGAAGAAAAAGTTAGAAAAATGCCAATTCGCAAGTTCTTCCCTGATTACCAAGGTCGTGTTGGTGACTCAGAGGCAGGTGTCAAGTATTTTGAGAACTTATTCTTGAGTCTTAACAGATCTAATAATAAACCGATTTATGTCAAGAGAACTTGCGCAACTGACACGCAAACTATGAAATTCGTTCTTACAGCTGTGACGGATTTGATTACTCAACAAAATTTAAAGAAAAGTGGTATCATATGATGTTAATGATACATATGTCGTAATAGTCGTTCTGGATTTCAATCTTGTTTAATCATCTGGGTGCATCGCTAGGATTCGCTTAGTCAAAGGGTTCACATTATCGAAAAGTATAAGAATGGGAAATTCATGCGAAGACATCAGAGTTACTCGATGTGTTGATAGGAATATATCCGGGATAATAGTAACAATAGCAAACCCGAAGTTCTACAGATTTAAGAATTCAATATGTCTTTACAAACAAGTAATTTGAACCGCATTGTGGAAATTCCACTCTCGCAAATTAGAAGACCCATTGCACCTGTTTTAGATTTTAGCAAGATTGATGCCATGGTTTCAACCATGGAAGGTACCCCAATGGCAAGTGCTACTTGCAGTTTGGAACAGGCCCAGGATTTGAAGGGCAAACTACCTCCAGTCGACGTACTATGTGTCAGAGAAAACGGCCAGACGTACTATTTTGCTTTCGGTGGATGTCATAGATTTCAGGCATACGATAGAAAAGCTGCAGAGGAACATAAAGATGTCCCTGTAAGGTCAAAACTAGTTCCGGCAACGAGACGTCAGCTGAAGATGTACGTTGGTGCAAGTGTAGATGAGATGTTTAAATAAATACGATGTTTAGTTTAATGACAGGATGCGTTTACGATTAATTTTTCATTTTTAGATTTTTCCTTATTGAGGCGGTCGCATAGAAAGAGCGGAAAAACCAAACGAAGGAAAAAAAAAAAAAAGATAAAAAGACGAGGAGGAAAAAGAAGAACCGATAGTAAACGAGTGACAAATCTGGCATGGCTTTAAAGCATGCTGACCGTTCTTCATGGCCCTTACAGAGCCGCCCATGAACGCACCGAATCACCTGATCTACGTACAAAACGATATTCTCATATCACGTGATCCAAAACTAATTTTACTCCTTCTCGAGACTCTAAGGAACAAGACAACTTCAAGGGATGTTTGTAGCTCTAATGGGATGTTGGTAAGTGACAATTTTGAAGGTCTTCCTTTTCTCATCTCACGTGCTTCTCCTCCTTCGGACCCGAAAAGCCGAAATTTTCAAAAAGTCCGGGTGATCCACCCTTTGGCGGTACCTCGGTCATACGTTCTGAGAGAATAAAAACACATATAAAGGACAGAATGGAATAACAAATGAAAAATCAATGACATAAAATTCATTCCCTTCACGAAACCAATTGGTAATTTGAACGAACGATAGATCCATTTGTCTGTACAAGATGTTTAGCAGAGTTGCCAGACGTACTTTTACCACTACGAGGGTTAACCCATACAAGGTCACCGTGTTAGGTGCTGGTGGTGGTATTGGTCAACCACTATCCCTTCTATTGAAACTAAACCACAAGGTTACCGATTTGAGACTTTACGATTTAAAGGGTGCACCAGGTGTTGCGGCTGATTTGTCCCACATTCCAACTAACTCCAAAGTGAATGGTTATGCTCCTGATAACAACGGGTTGTCACATGCTCTTTCTAACACCGATGTGGTCTTAATTCCAGCAGGTGTTCCACGTAAGCCTGGTATGTCCAGAGACGATCTTTTCTCTATCAATGCATCAATTGTTAGAGATCTAGCTACTGCTGCTGGTCAATCTGCACCAGACGCCAAAATTTTGGTTATTTCCAACCCTGTGAACTCTACTGTGCCAATTGTAGCTGAGTCCTTGAAGAAGGCTGGTGTGTACAACCCTAAGAGGTTGTTTGGTGTTACTACTTTGGATTCTATCAGAGCTTCCAGATTCATTTCCCAAGTCCAAGGTACTGATCCAAACCAGGAACACGTTAATGTCGTTGGTGGTCACTCTGGTATCACTATCCTTCCATTAATCTCTCAAACTAAGTACAAGAACATGGACAAGGCCACCAAGGAGGCTTTGATCAACAGAATCCAATTTGGCGGTGATGAGGTTGTCAAGGCTAAGGACGGTGCTGGTTCAGCTACTTTGTCTATGGCCCAAGCTGGTGCTATCTTCGCAAACTCAGTTCTATCTGGTTTGGCCGGTGAACGTGACGTCGTTGCTAACTCATTTGTGGACTCTCCATTGTACAAGAATGAAGGTATTGATTTCTTTGCATCTCCAGTCTCTTTGGGTCCAGAGGGTGTCTCAAAGATCCATGCAATTGGTGACATCTCTAGTGAGGAAGAAGAGTTGTTGGCTAAGGCCAAGGACACTTTGAAGAAGAACATTGAAAAGGGTGTCAACTTCGTTAACAACTAAGTAATGTCATGATTTATTATGTCCATAACGTTGCGTATTTAATTCATATTATAAAGTGAAGTTTTGAAAATATTCATCTATAATGTTGCCGAAAGACTTCAGAAAGTGATCCAAGTAAAAATAAGAAAAAGGAAGGGAAGAAAGATCGATAAGGAAAACCGCTTTTATTATTGGATGATGTCCATAATCAAGGGTCTTTTAGTCGATGATCAGTCTCGTTGTGAGCATTGGAACTCACAGTTAGATGTAGTTGCACTTAGGTTTAAATGTTGTGGTGAATATTATGCCTGTTATTCTTGTCACGGGAGCTGTACTGATCATCAAGTGGAAAGATACTCTTTGCAAAGTTGTCGATCCAAACCACTAATTATTTGTGGTGTTTGTAAGCTGGAGATGACTTTCGACCAATATAGCCAATTAGAGTGCTATCGTTGTCGGGCACCATTTAATCCTGGTTGCAAATTACACTATCATTTGTATTTCGATCCATAACTGCAGTCTAGTCCAATTCAATCACTATGGTGTCCCCTCAATTTAGCTATTGGTACGTTTAACAACGATATATGTTTTTTAACACCTCTTGGCGATGTGTCTGTATTTTTCGATGATTCTTCACCGTGGTTTACAGTTGGATTTTCCTGGTTATCTCCCATCAAATATTTATTCACCAATTCTACCGTATTGCCATTACTATTTGTCCTTGTATGGTTACCACCACTTGCCCTACCGCCTACACCAGCACTGCTGGGGCCGCCATTGCGTTGACTCTCTCTTTTGGAAGGAGATATTTCCATCGATGTTTTTGTTTGTCTATCCACTGAACTGTTTAACGTATCTCTCCTCTGTAATGAACTCGATGAATTGGTCAATGATGATTCCTTTGAGGCAAATCTTGAAGCTATATTACAGACGGGTGATTTTGAACTTGCTGCCAATGAAGGTCTTCTACTTGTCGATATCTTCGGTAGATGTGGCAATCCACTGCCACTTCCAGATCCAGCACTACCGCCAATTCCATTCTGGGAGTATAAAGAGTATGGTGAATTTAATGCTAATACAGGCGAAGGTCCTTCATCAAAAACAGCTCGCGATCCCTGTGTTGGTGTCCTATAAGAACTATAATTCGGCTTCGTAGTATTGCTGGGAATTTGTGCCTCCTTAAGGATCCTGGAATATAGTCTGGCTATTTCGTATGTCGAAGCAACATCACTTGGTTTCCAACCTTTATTATTTCTTATACTATTCTCCGTTATACCTCCTTGTAAAATGAGCATCTTCATGCAATTAATAGATCCATATTCAAGACAAACATGTAATGGCGTATCTCCATTGTCATCCTTGATGATTAAATTGGCGCCAACATTCATCAGAAGGTTAAAGCACTGGAAATGATCGTGTTGGCATGCAATATGAACAGGAGTCTTTGACTCGTAACCTCTCCTATCTATGAAATGAGGAAAATACTGTAATAAAAGATGCGTAGTTTGTTCGTGGCCATTCATCAGCGAAAGATGCACACAGGTATCACCTTTAAATGTAGTATTCACCTCCTGTTTTTCGTGACCACATTGAATCAGATATACACATACTAGGTATCTACCGTAATATGATGCATAGTGCAATGAACTCCAACCGTTTTCTGGATCTATATTGGTCAGCAACTCCGGAAATCTCTTGAGTAACCTCTTAACAACAAGCAAATTTCCCTCAATGATCGCATCTCTTAATCTAACTGATGGATCTACTAGCATCACTAGGGAAATAACTTGCCCTTGTTCCAATCAAATGAGGTTGGGTTTAAGATTGTATGTCAGTTATACGTCAAACATAGGTAAGGGCGAAACCGGATCATCGTCAATTAAATCGCTGTTAACAACTACGCAAGACCACTTCAATACTCAAACATAAGTCTGTAAGCGTACTTAGAAGACGACTGCTATGGCAACTGTTACAGTTAATTACAATTTCAGTCAGTTTAGGGCCAAAGTGACCCCTAGTATGGTGCTTAACGATGTGCTAACCCAAAGTCTTCAACACTTTAAATTATTACAAAAACAAGACGATGAGAGTGGCAAATGGGGATTAACGCACAGTAATAAAGCACTAGAGTTGGATCTTCCATGGAGACTGATGAATCTACCGGCTGGTGTAAAGTTACAGCTGGAGCTACTAAATGACAATGATAACGATAAGGTTATAAAGGTCAGGGTACAAGCACCAGGATATAGTTCCAAAGTGGGATCAGTTAATGTAAATGCTGCTTTTAGAAGTTTCCTTCAGGAGCTTTCAAAGGACACCAATTGGCCTCTTGGTGACTCTGGTGCTAAAATACAGTTTTTTAACAAGACAATACCTTTAAGCGATTTGAATGAACAGACTTTGAGATCATTAGGTATCATGGAATCACTATCGGTAAGACTAATACTTCCAGACCAAAATAGCGGCATATCAATAGGAAATACAAAACCGGTTGAACAGCCGGTGACAGAAATCCAAGAGAAGCAAGATAATGAGTCAAAAGAACAAAAAGAACAAAAAGAATCAACAAGAAACTACGAATTTCATAAAGTGTTTGCGTATATCCCCTCTGAAAAGACAATTGCATCCCAACTAAGCACCCAACAAGAGCCTGGAAATATTGAATTGACAGTTGAACATGCAAGAAGGTATCAACAAATGGTACAGAGACAAACTGGTGGACTAGGTGGTCCTATGGTTCCAAGATGGTTGAAAGAACAACAAGAGGCAGCAGCAGCTAGAAAAAGAGTGGTTCAAGAGTGCCTAGTGAGGATTAGGTTTCCAGATCGTACTTATATTGAGGTTGCATTTAGAAAGGATGATACTATAACTACGGTTTACCAGGTTGTTGCCAGTAGTCTTCTTGATGAGAATCTATCATTTACACTTTATCAATCGCACCCTCATATAGCACTAGCATCAAGCGATCAAAAACTGGTTGAGGATTTGCAATTTGGTTCCAAAACTTTACTATTATTTGAATCTAAGGAAAAAGGTCCGTTCTTAAAGGGCACAGTTTTGGAGAATGCAAAGAATTTAGAAGATGCTGATGATGTTAAATTAGATAGATCGGATAAACTTGAAACAAATACGGATGAACGTGGGAAAGAAGGTTCATTTGAATCAGATCAACCTGAACCTAAAAAATCAACACCTGGTAAATATCCAAAATGGTTGAAATTGAGTAAAAAATGAAATAAAAATGTTTGTTAAAAGTTTTCATTATTTACAAGACTAATTAAGTCCGAAAGATTGTCCTTTTCTACTTTTAGTTCTTTCATTGCTTCATGAATGTCATTAAACTGTAAATCTTCAGGATTCTTGAATCTATGCAACATTAATACCTGCGAAATCAAGGTATTCACATCATAGTGTTGATCGAATCGGGGAATTAAGAACAATCCACGAAGCTTTAGTTCTTTAACTTTTTCAGCCGCTTGTCTATTAGACTCTTCAACAGTTTTTCCATTTGCCTGAAGTTTCCTATTAATTACCACAAATAATTCCTTTTCAAGACCCTTTATTACATATGCAATAAATTCAATTTCAAGTGCTATTCCATGAAGTTCGGTCATCGTACACAACACCCCAGGTACACTTGCCCAATCTCTACTACGCATGATAGTCGTCAATATCATATAGTACATCTTAATATCAGGCAAAATATTGTCCAAATGGATCATTGCACTGAATAAAGATCTCGTGGAAAATTCAGGATGTACTGCAGTTTTATTTATAATCTTGGAGACTTGTTTTTTCCAACCTAGATAGTTAGACTTCTTGTCCACTCTTTCTAATTCCTTATGAAACACCTTGTAATAATTGCCATACACTCTCCACATCTCCAAGTAAAGTGGTCTGGTTACGTCTCTACGATTGTAGAACCTTGTACCACCAGTACTACTGACAGATTCTTTGATTAATTTCTCCTTCATTATTTGGTTGATAACTTCGAAACATTTGTTGAAATTGTCGAAATTCCTGTAGAATATTAAAAGCTTTGTAAGGAGAACAGAATTATAGGGTACACCATAATTTTCCATTCTTTCTACGAGAGCACCGACCCTTTCTTCTAGAATACGGTGAATAGACTTGGGTAAACGATCTCTGGATAATGTGAAATATTCAATAAAGACCGCATAATGATGAGGTTGTACTTCTGCATAAAACTGAGAGTCCACCAATTCTGGGGAATTTCTAGCTTTAACAAACGCTTCTTCCATCTTAGACAATAAAAAAAATGCTTCTTTTTCTTTCCCAGTAGCCAAAAGTATTTTCAACAATCCATGAAATTTCTTTGATGGTGACAAATCTTCGTCGGCGGCTGCACTTTTCGTCACAAAATCCTCCATTACTTTGGTCAACTCTGGATACGATGCTAAACTTGCAACATTTTTAAAAAGCAACTCTTGGGTAAAAGTAATATCTAAGTGATGTTTTTTTCTTACTTCTTCAAATGATTTTTGTAATGCATCTAATTTTTGTTGAACTGATTGAGGGTTCAAATGAGGTCTCAAGGAAAGTCTCAATTGTTCAAAATTTTGGAGTAGATTGAACTTTAGCTTTACTATTAAAAATCTGTAATTTTTATCAGTAGTACCTTCAGTTTCCAAGTACTTTGCCACTAACTTCATTGCAGTTTGGATATTCTTCCTGAATAAATGGTAGTCAATTAGTGTTATGAAATCGTAATCACTCGGTGGTGTTAACTCGTTTAAAAAATCGTCAGCTTGCTCTTCTGTCGCAAAAATAGTCATTTTTCTATCACTGTCACTAGGAACCTCGTCAAATCTTCTACATCCGTAAACTGAAACCATCTCTAAAAACCTATCAGTGAGCGTATTAGCACTTTTCAGATCTCCAACTAGAAGTTTACGTTTCACAGCTAGCCTAAGGACCTGTAAAGAAACATAGGGATATTGGCCGAATCGAAGATCAGTTGCTATGAATAATTTATCAAACTTATTCAAATAGTTAGCCCTTAAAGAAACCATCATGCCTAGCTCATACCACCACCTCTTATCTACCTTTGTTCTGTTACTTTCAAACAGTTCAAATGCTCTTTTGTAAAACCCATAGTTAAACAGCGAATCAATATAGAAAGATTCATTAACAGGATCCATTCGAACGGTACCTAAGGAATACAACAAATTCCCAGCTAAAAATATACCTCTTTTACGCCTTCCTTCAATACCTATCAGCTTGGACAACTCAAACGCACCTACTAATTGCTCTAGTGTAAGTACGTTTAAACCTTGTGATTTCCTCTCATTAAGATCTGTGAGAATTTGGTAAACGAGATCCATATGGTTCAAATAATTTTCACCATCTTCTTCAGCTGAATTAAATAAGTCACCGAATACAGCATGCTCTAATTCTTCTCCGGTTTCAATCGATAGTTCTGATGGCTTGCTCTTTTTCTCTTTTAACTTCTTCAACTGATCAGGCCCTAATTGATTCAAAAGTCTTATTTCAATTTCAGATTCCTTCAGCAAGTAATCAAACAAAACTTGCAACCTCTCATTTTCACCCAATTTATCAGCCCTAAGCTCTTTTTCAAGTTTTAAAAGGTTTTTAGCGCTTTGCTTAAATCCCGTATTCGTATGTTTAAGATATTGCAATAATAAGTCTTCAACATAACTATTTGAATCCAGTTCTTCAAATCCCATATTTTTCAAGTTTGTCTCAATTTGAGAAGGATCCTTGCCTTTCAGATTGATCTCACCCGCATCTTGTAATAAACCATTCTGTTGTAAAGCTGGAATATGCGTTCTTATAGGTAGCTTCCTACGTCTGTAAAACCTAGCTTGTAAACGTAGAACACTTCTTAGACTAGAAGTAAACCTCAACATGTAAGATATTGACAAAAGATTCTTTCTACAGTGTTTAAAGCACCTGTTAGCTATGCTGTATTACTATGTCGAAACTTTTCTATTCAATGCGATGAGCTTGAAAGCGATGAGCTAATGTAAATCATTTTGCTTAAAAAAAAAAAAAAAAAAAAAAAAAAAAAAGCTGTTCTATACATACATTATTTTTAGGAACTATATTACAAGGCATCACTATTTAATATCCTCATACCATTAAAATTATTTCTTCTTACCACTTTTCAACCTACCTTCGAATCCAGCTCTTTTAACCGTAGTTGAGTTACCCTTGTAAGCATGCTTCATTTTCTGTTGCTTGGATCTCTTCACACCTTTATTCTGCTTTCTAATCTGGAGGTTTTCATCTCTTCTTTTTTGCTTTTCGGCCTTTGATGTCTTCACTGCAAATTGACGATCTTTCCATTCTTGTGCAGAACGCTTTTTCTTTGCCTCTTTACGCTTTAGTGCTTTACGAAGTAATTTTTCATCATCTTTTAATTTTATACCTTCAGCTTGCAGAGCTGCACGCTGCCATTTTTCCTTTTCTTTTGCATCCACTTGATCCATTTCATCCTTAGATTGTAGTTTTGTCTTCTTAGCTTCTAAAATCTTTAAATGTGCCTTCAAATCATTCTTTGCAGGTCCTTTCTTCTTTAGACCTTTTCTCAAATGTTGTAAATTTGAAGTAATTTTATTACCATCATCAAATTCGATGTTTTGAAACATGATATCACTTGGATCAACGTCAATCTTGGGCTTTTTAGTTGGTTGTTGGGTTTCGATATCGCTGTCATCCTCATCAGATTCACTTTCCTCACCACTTTTGTTACCGCTATTTTGTTGCTTTTGTAGATCCCTCTTCTGTTTCCTAGAATCTAATTTACGTTTTCTTTCCTCCAAGATCGCTTCTCTCGAGCTAGGAGCACCTTTGGCTCTTGTACCAGGAGCTCTACGTTTTTCTCTCAAATCTTTAATCTTAGTCTGCAACTTCGACCTTAGCGCTTCCAAATTGGGCTTTGGTGTCTGTGGTTTCTCTTCACCAGCTGACTCTTCTCTAGATTCCTCCTTAAAATTTCCAGTAGGATCTTCTTTAGAAATTTCCTTGTGTTCCTTCTTTGCTTGTTCTTTGGGTTCTTCAGGTTCTTCAGGTTCTTCAAGTTCTTTGTCTTTGTCTTTTCCGTCTCCTCCATCTTCTTCTTCTTTCAAATTAATCCCATTGCCTTCATCGTCAAAGATAACATCAATATCCTCTCCACCATCAGCTTCATCAGACTTTTCCTCCTCCTTTTGTCTTTCAGGTTCCTTCTCTTGCTGGAGTTTTTTCAATTTTTCACCTGGTAACACAACAGGTTTTGCATCCTTCTCTCTTTCCTTCATCACTTCCAAAGTACTCAAAGAATTTTCACCTTGCTGTTCAGGGTCTAACTTTTTCAGTTTATCCTCTTTAGCCTGAGACTTGCTTTTCTTCTTGGCCTTCCATTGTTCTTGCGTCTGGTCATCATAGTAGTACTTAGCAGGAATTAGCGAAAGTAAGCCTTCAAACGCATTTGAGTTTGACCGAAGCCTCTCTTCAAGTAAATTGACCATATCAACACGTTAAAAGAACCTTCTTGGATTGATAAACCTATCGATATCTTCTTTACTGCTTCAGCATTTCACTCTATTCAGCTACTCATCTTAAGCTCATCTCACATCTCGTCATCTGCAAAATTTTTCAACTTCCTTTATGCGGGTAACATATTTAGAAATATAAGAGCGAACTTCGCCGCCGAGATCAAAATATACAAATTAACTCTCACTTGAAGGGAAAGAAAAACTTCTATCAACATACAGGGAGCTGATTTGCAGCGCAAGAGATTCCCTACAGATGCTTATTCAAAATGCTACTGCGATTTGCTAAATACATCTTGTTTTCCGCCTTTTCAGCTTTCTTCTAATTCATGAGCGGCTATTTTGAAATAAACATCATATCAATAAAGCAAGATTTCGAAGCAATAGTCAAAGCGCTAAAGAACTCCATATTGACACAAGGGTGTTCTCACCTTTACACCGACTATATCGTCCGTTGTGAGTTCATGTGGAAAGGGCTGTTGGAGGATATAAATACAGAATATTCAGTTGAAATGTTCGTGTCAAGTATTGCGAACTTTATTCGCGTCGATCTTTTTAGGAAGACCTAATTTACTGGACCCTAATCGGCGACGAGATGACCACCGGGTAACTAAGAAAAATATTTTCATACTCTCGAGGATTTTTTTTTAATGCGTCGATAAAAATTTATTATAAAGATGGGGTGAAAATTTTTTTGATTGGTTTGAGACAGCTTCACTTCTTTCTTCTACTTTTTTTCTACTCCTTCTGAAGAACCGCACATCATGTCTTCCACTCTTTACGTCCTTGCTCCATCTCCAAGAAGTCAGATCGTGTCCGATCTTGCCAAGTTTTTGAAACTTGACATCAAAGTCGTCACTGACAGAGAGTCGGATGCTTGTTACAAAAAGAACTTCCCACTAAACAAAACCCCTGCATTAATCACTAAAAATGGTTTCAAACTAACCGAAACCATTGCAATCGCCTATTACCGTATGTCAAAATCATTTTTCTGTTGACTGAGAGGATTTTTTTTATGACACTGGTTTCTATGATGAAAAATCATGCTATTTTTACAGTTATCCCTGTCTGAACAGTAACTGCAATATGTCGACTTTTTAATATACTCTGATTGAGCTATTGTCATGGAAGAATACTTTTGGTCTTTTTGGAAATATTCAAGACCCGTTATACTAACATTATACTTCAGTTATCTCCTTGGCCAATGACGAAAAGCTCGAAAAGACTTTAGTCGGTTCTACGTCTGAGGAAAAGGCTAGTATTTTGAGCTCAGTCTCATTTGCCAACTCTGACTTGATTGGTGCAGCCGCTTCAGCCCTTTTCCCATTGACGGGTTATAAGCCTTACAACAAGAAGCAAGTTGACACGTCTGTTGAATCGCTAGAGAAATTTGCCCAAGCTTATGACAAGAGACTTTCGGAATACACTTACTTGACAACCGAAAATTTAACTCTCGGTGATGTCGCATCATTTTATTCGTGGGCCTTAGCTTTCAAAGGTGCTGTTGGTGCTGACTTCAGAAAGAAACACCCTCAATTAATGAGGTGGTTCAACACTGTTGCCACTCATCCCTTGGTTCAGTTCTCTCACAAAGATTTCAAGCCAGTAGAAAGGGCTCTTGCTCCACCTCAAAACAACAAGAAGAAGGAACAGAAGAAAGAAGAACCAAAGGAGAAACCAGCTCAAGAGAAAAAACCAAAACACCCATTAGAGCTGTTGGGTAAGTCAGCCTTTCCTCTTGAAGAGTGGAAGAGAAAATATATGAATGACGATACTAGACCAACTGCTCTTCCATGGTTCTGGGAACACTACAACCCAGAAGAATGGTCTATGTGGAAGGTCGAATACAAATACAACGACGAATTGACCTTGACTTTCATGTCCAACAACTTGATCGGTGGTTTCTTCACCAGATTGTTTGCCTCCGTTAAGTACATGTTCGGTTCTATGGTCGTTTACGGTGAAAACAACAACAACGGTATCGTCGGTGCTATCATGATCAGAGGCCATGATTACACAAAGGCCTTTGACATTGCTCCTGACTGGGAATCTTACAGTTTCAACAAACTAGACGTTACAAAGGCCGAGGACAAGGCTTTCGTCGAAGACATGTGGGCCTGGGATAAACCAGTTATCGTCAACGGTGAACCAAGAGAAATTGTAGACGGTAAAGTCTTGAAATAATCTCAGTAATCTTGTACATTACCTTACTATTTAGCACTTAATAATAATAATACTGCAGATGAAATGATGAAAATCTATCTATCTCTTATTCATAACGTTCGTCTCTGGTGATACAGGGAACTCAATTTAAAGGTTCAATATTGATGGTGCTGTATAAAACAACGTCCATCGAATAATTGAACAGTCATCTTGAAGAAGGGCTAAGTCTATTGTACGGGGACAGTTCTTTTCTTTTGACGTGAGGATAATTCAACCAGTTGAAAATGTCTACAGCTCTTCATACTGCGAATGACTTTGTACTATTATCATTACCACAGAATGCAACACCTGCAACTTCTCCTAATTCAAGTGTGGACTCGTGGTTACAAAATGAATTAATTGGTGGGAAGGCCTTTGTATCTAACTTTCAACTTCCTGAGCTTAAAATCGGTTCATTAGATAGTTTGATTGTACAATCTGAGGAATTGGCAAAGGCGGATAGTCAAATTGGTTCGTCAATTGGTAAGATAGTCGAAATCCTAACAAGTCTGAATGAAGGTGGATCAAATGCCTACAAGACGGTTCCAATAAATAATGTTCCAATACCTGAATATTTGGAGAATTTTCAATGGATGTCGAGGAAATTTAGACTTGATAAATCAATTGAAGAACTGATGAACTTAATCACTGATGAATCGACACAATTAGATTCTGACGTTAGGGCAACGAGTACCAGTTATAATAATGCGAAAACTAATTTAGCTACAGCAGAAAGGAAAAAAACTGGCAACCTGTCAGTAAGATCTTTACACGATATTGTCAAGCCTGAGGATTTTATCTTAAATTCAGAATATTTGACGACTGTACTTGTAGCTGTACCAAAAAGTTCGAAGTCAGATTTTGAAAGAAATTACGAAAGTTTATCTAAAAATGTGGTTCCAGGGTCTGCAGGGATCATTTCACAAGATTCAGAATATACCCTTTATAATGTGCACCTTTTCAGAAGGAACCTACAGGATTTTACTGCGGCAGCTAGGGAGAAGAAGTACACTCCAAGAGAATTCGATTATTCTGAAGAACTAATTGACCAGCTAAAGAAAGAGCACGATTCCGCCGCTAATTTAGAGCAGAAAGTACGCGTGCAATTAGTTAGACTAGCAAAGACAGCCTACTCGGACTGTTTTATCAACTGGTTCCATATAAAGGCTCTCCGTATCTTTGTCGAGTCAGTGCTTCGCTATGGTCTGCCACCTGATTTTAATACAAAGATCATAGCAGTACCACCTAAAAACTTAAACAAATGCAAAATTGAACTTACAGAAGCATTTGGATATTTGAGTGGTAATGCCTTCGCAAGAAATAAACAGGGTAAAATCGTTAGGGAAGATGCATCTCTTCACCAATATGCGGCTTTGGTGGATACGGAATACGAACCATTTGTTATTTACACAATATCCTTGTAAAATTTATATAGACTTCTCCTAAGAACTTTGAGACCAGAAATTGTTGTCTAATTGTTATTCTTTATTCTCATTGACTCTATATATATATATTATTTTTTTTTTTCACTTCTCCCAAATTGCATTGATTTACGCATGTCTATGTTTAAGGTCGTTCTGTTAAAGTAAAAAAAAACATCGATACCACTTCAAATTTCCACCATTATCAGCAAGTAGATAAAAAGGTTGTTGAAGTTTTAGTGGTGGAATTTGCTCATTAAACCGAATATCTAGCCATGGAATTCATTTCCAAAGGGTTAACGGATGCAATAGTGCAGCCGACTCCTATAAGGGTTGTGCTAAGATTGAAACCAACAGTAGATGAAGCGGCCAAGTTGTCATATGTAGCGGATGGCACTGGCTCAATATCATTACAAGACTTCCCAGAAGTAGCAGGTAGAACGACATTTATCACAGGTACAAATGATACGAACAAATTTCGATTCAACAAGGTTTATGATGTAGATGCTACAACGCAGGATGTCTGCGAAGATGTCATGAAAAATAATTTAACGGAACTATTAGCAGGTTTCAATGTAAGCGTAATGCTTTTTGGGCCGGAAAGATCTGACAAGGTTTATACAATGTTTGGTGATGATCATGAAAAAGGTATTGTTCCACTGCTGTGCCAACAATTATTCAAGCAATTGGATAAATTGCATCAGGATACTAGTAATGAAGCAACAGTTAGTTTGGGCTATTACGAAATTTTTGCTGAAAATGTTCATGACCTTTTATCGCTTGAAAAAAATTCCAAAGCTTTAAAGACGTCGAACAGTTCTAGGACGAACGATATTTCCATCAAAGGCCTTCGAACGGTCACGGTGAATTCCGCTGATGAATTATTATCATATGTTAGCCACGGTCATACCCGTAGATGCGATAAAGGAACTTACTATAGAAGATCTAGGTCAAGTGGATTTCTTAACATTACTGTAACACAGAGGAATGCAAAGGAAGAATCTATGAAGACTAGCATTTTGCAATTGATAGATTTAGCTAGTGCAGATAAATTGGATAAAAAATCAAAACACGACATCTCTACTGAGGAATTAAAATCGATTAATTCATCTATGCATGATTTGCATCAGGTAGTTTACGGATTATCGGAACTAGAACTATCAGCGCCCGCAGGAAACCAGAGCTCTAAACAACTACACCGTACTTCTCGTCTTACGAAGCTTCTACGACAGGCTATTGGGGGAGATAGTAAAACTACAGCTATATTACTCTGTTCAACAGACAAGATGGATAGGGAAAATACTGTAGCCACCTTATCATTTGGTTCTAAACTTAAATCCATTTATAACATTCCATTGCAGAATAAAATGGGACTTAATCAAAAGGCATTTTTAGACCTAAGCGTAGAGAATATGGGCATAAGAGAGAACAGTTATTTGACTCGAATAAAATATCTAGAAGATGAAGTTAATAGATTGGGGACAAATGTACAGCAGAACAAATCCGAAGCTTCTATGAATAAGACGCTAACTGAAGAAAATGCAAAGCTGAAGGATAAGTTAGAATTACTTCGTAAATCCACAGAAGCTCGAAGTTCCGAATCTGAAATACAGGCATCACAGGCCCATTCGAATGGGAAAGCTCAAAATGATACCTTTGAAATTTTAGAAAACTTAATGGAAAAATGCGAACAGGTCATACAATTACAATTGAGGTTAGATGAAGAATTACGACAAAAATCTCAAATGTCACAACAGATCAACTACAAGACGTCAAAAGCCCAGGCTCTAGAATCCATCAATCTGAAACTTTTAGAACGACTCGATTCCAATGAAAAGGAGTTAAAGAGTGTCTTTGACACAAATACAGTTCTCCAGAGGGGCGAGGAAAAGTGGATGCTTTTAGCAGAATCACGTTCAGAAAGAATCGAAGAATTGGAAAAAGAAATTCAGGAACGTCAGCTTGGTGATTTCCCCCAAAATGGCGGATTATTTGTACCAGGTGAATTGAATCATTCTAGGGATGAGTCCAAATACAAAAAAGGCAACTGGTTATTCGGCAATTCACAGGGTAACATTTGGGGGACACGGAAAATCTCCAACGTATCGACCAGCAGTGCTGTGACAACGAACTCCCAGGAATCGAGTAGTTCTAGAGCATCCCACAAGGGACTTAACCTCCATGCGGTACGCCCACCAGAATAACAAATTTTCTGGTAGAGATTAATCTAGAAAAATATGGACTTTAGCATCTCACGTTCCAATAGACTTTACTATCATATCACCTAGTTTTGAACCACTGTATATTGTTAAGGCTATAAAACCACACTTAATCATTATCTGAGAGTAAGCGGCAATTGGGGAACCTAATTTATCCCACGGAAATTGGGTACAAAATTTCCTGACTACAAAAAAAATAAAGGACATCTGCCATATGTACCTGCTTGTGGAGAAATGGTAAATTACACTGAAAGCATAGCGCGTAAAAATACCCATGCAACCAATGAATTGTGATACCCTACTCAATATTTTTTCGAACTTTGATAAACTGCGATCAATGTCATCAATAGTCTCCATAGTACTGTTTAATCTCGAAGAGATTTGTTGAAAAGTGTCATTAATCTGATAATTCCACGTTTGGAAATCCTCAGTTATTAGTTTTGTAACAGACTTCCAGTCCATGAGTAAATCCTCCTTCATATTAGACAATTGAGGAATCAACTCTTCTGTTATGGATGGCAACATGGAAACTCGAAGTTCGTCGAATACATTTAGTATTTCGACAGCTCTTGTTTGAGACTGTTTAAGTTCATCTGAGACTGAAAACATATTTTGCCTCGTATTATCGAAAAATAACTGCATTTCACCGTTCATTTCATTTTGGCCATGTCTTTGGAATTGATAAATTTCCTGCATAAGATCATTCATCTGTTTTAAATTATTCAAATTGTCATTCTTAATTTCGACGATTTGTTGAGATATTTCACCATTTTTCAATTCTACAATGATTCCATCTATTATATGTTGCAACGAATCCATACTTTGCATGAATCCATTATTTTGCTCCTTAACCAATTGAGAATTCTGAACCACATAACTCTGTATATCATCTTGATATCCTTTGAATTCTTCTTGTTTAAATCTAAACGTATTATCAAATTGTTTCAAATAGTCTTTGAAGAGCTGAGCGATTGTCCCTAGATGTTCATCTGAAGACAATTCGACTTCAGACATCAGTTTGTAAAAATGTTTGATCAAATTGTCATTAATGTCATTGTGTAAGTTGGTGATATTGAGAAATAAAGACAAGATTTGTTCCTTTTCGTAGGGCAGTGAATTTTCAAAACAAATGGAGGATAGTCTCTGATAATTCCCGCTATAAGTAGTCCACCATTGTGTTGAAGACTCTAATTGTATCATACAATCCATCATTGAATCAGTCTTGGTCTCTTTACAAGAATCTGGAATATAACCTAAACCTGCAATTTCAAATTCACATATCGATAATTTAACCGCAGTTTCAACTTTAAGCGATGGGTCTACAGATTCAATACCTTGCTTCAAACACACGGGCAGAAACAATATAAGGGCATTCCTCACACAACTTGATTTTAGAAACGGGAAGTTTCTCTGTAAGAGTTCATCCGATACCATTTCATCTCTTGAACTACTCGATAGTAATCTTTGTTGGACGTTCTCCACTAATTCGGCGGTATGGCCTTGAATTATAACCATAAGAAAGCCTAACGATAGGACCGGTAACAATATTAAGTTAAGCATCATATTACTAAATTTTGAAAAGTCTGTTTTCTTGAAAAGCGTTGTGTAGTTTGTTAAATCTATCTTTTCTCCCACCTCCTCTATAACTTCATTGATATGTGATATATCATAATCATAATTGAATTAAAAAGATCATCATTATCTACATGAATATAATTGAGGTACATAAAATAGAATGCAAAAAAAGAAGATTTTTACTGGGACGTCTTTACTCCAGAAGGTTCAATTTCCTTATTGTAAGGTTCAAGAATTGCCGCCAAGCGTGGGCTCTCGGAGATAACTTCCCAAGCTTGAGTCGGAATGGCTCGTAACAATTTGTTTTCATGCCCAGCAGCCATTAGTTGGTTTATAACATCCACCTGTCCTTCATTAGCAATTCGTATTTCCTGGTATATTGCTTCTGTAAAGAGGTTTACTGTGTCAAAGGAACTGCATAACGATGACCTTGCCTTTGGCGACATTTTGGAGTAATATGGGAATACGTATTCCCAAAGGAGAATTTTACGTAGTCTAGCTACACCCCCTGGATAATTCGTAGAATCTGTAATACCTTCCTGTGAAGCCGTCAAGAGTGAAGCAATTGAATTAGGTGTAAAAGAAGATGGGTATCTTTTGAGGAAACCTGCTACAGCAGACCAATTTTTGAATTTAGCAAACTGAAAAGCGAAACATTTAACAAATTTAGCTGGTAGATTATTGTCATAATATGGTAAAACGGTACGATGAAGCTCGTAAAGGTTTGCAGATTTGAACCTATTATTTTTACCCATATGACTTGTTGCATCTATCATAGATAGAAGGGTCACGTCGAATACTTCTCTTGTATTACGCACATTGTTCGTAATGACACTTAATAGACTGTAAAGTTCGCCGAAATGTCTACAGTAAGGTACTAGGGCAGCAAAGAAAAATGGGGTTTGGGCCCTCTGTACTAGTGGTCTAAAGTCGGAAATATACGCGAACCTTTTCAGAATTCTTGTTTCTTTGTCTTCATCACGTACTTTAGTTTCAACCAACTGTAGGTATTTGACAGACACGTCTTCTCTAATAGCCCATCCATTTAGAACTAAGTGTGTAAGTAGTTTTTTGCTGTGGTTCAAGTTTCCGCTCAAAATATGGAATTCCAATAAAGATTGTGTAACTAGAGGATCAAACTGTAACTCACAAGCATTTGTATGGAATTTATGATTGATTATATCAATCAATCGATTGTGAGCATTCACTAATTCTTCCGTGAGAACCAGTCTGTTCCTTTGTATCGATAACACTATTTGTAAAACCAATGTTTCCGCTACCTTCAGTTGATCAATATCAGGTACCATGTGCGAATTTATTGATTCAATAATTGCTATAAGCTTTCCCCCAGAATTAACGTGATGCTGCAATAGGTACATGTAAACATCTTCACAGAAAAACCGGATTTCCCCGTCATTGACAAGCTCGTCCACAATGGAGTCCACTGCGGCTGAATTTAATTCGCTAGTACGTGCTGATCCAAATAACTCCGTTAGTTTCCCCACGAGCGGCACATTCGACTTATGTAATTTACTTGGTGTTATAAGTCTATCCGGCCGGTCCTCTAATGCACGGTACACCATCTTTTCAGCTTGTTTTCTCCGATCAGCATACTCCTGTAACCAAAGATTTGCGCCTCTAACTGTATCAAATTTAATAAACCGATTTCTGAGCAATGGCTTCCCCTTCCAGTCAGTGACAAGTGCAGGGACTACCTTTTCACCTTCCAACAACTTACCTCTGACTTCTTTAGAACATACCGATAGCTCTGCTGCCCTGGTAGGTGTATAAAATGGATGGATTATCTGATGGGGCAGCGGCGTCAAATTCTTCTTCTGAAAACGGGACTTCCCATCTAGAAAAAAATTCCTAGGAATACGATGAGGTTTAGTAGGCATTAGAAAGCTCACCTGAACATCCAATTCTCCCTGTACCCTTCAGTTTTTAATCCTCCATTCGATGTGATGGCCTCGTTGGCACCTACCAGTTAGTTCGATCTACCTCGGCTCTTGAAAAATTTCTGCCGTGCAAAGCGATCATTATATTTCAGTTGTATAAGTGAATTCCGGCTCTAGCAGAGGCTTACCACGGTACTCATCACTGCTGATAGACGGAATCCTTGGTCTATCTCTCCAGTCTCGCATTGAATAAGTTTCAATTGTGTTGGTTCTTGAGCTTTGCAATGCTTCGTAGTTCTTGATGGAAACCGTTCTCCTCAGAGTCCAAAGCAATGAACAACAGACGGCGATCTCAATGGTAGCTGGCAACAATAACCAACCTGGCCATCGTAGATGAGCGCTGAAGATCAAGGCATCCACTAAAAAGCTCAACAGGCTAATAAGGAATGTTGGTAACGAAAAAAGCGCCACGGACAGTAGGAACTTACTTGAATTCGCCAGCTGTTGGTGCTCAACAAGGAAAACCATCACATATAAGATCATAGTAATGACAAACGAAAGTGGATGAACCACTAATAACTTAGTAACACTAAATTTCAATCCTGATGGTAAAGTCGGTGCCCTGTTGGGTGGCACTGGACGTGGTGCATATTCTGACGAATACCCGATTTGTTTAGAACTGCATTTGCGATGCTGATGGCTACAGTAACCAAAGACTCCGTATTCGTAACCTGGTGATTTAGAGAGAGCTATGGATGATATCGGAGTCGACACCATCGCAAGCAGTTGGAATACCAGAGAAACCGTGAGGAGGACTAGACTGAGAATAACTGCTAGTCTCATGGCAGACTCAGAGTACTTTTCCCTTGATTGTGATTAGTTTACCCACTGAATTTTAACTTTCTTTTGACGTTCGGTGTGATCTAAAGCGCATTGGATCCGATAACTTCAAGGAATCAGCATAAGTCATTGATAAAGGCCTGAATCATTGTCTAACATTTGCAAGAAGGGATTGACGTCAATCTATCGAAAGCCCCGTCGTCTAACTTTGAAAAATTTGAATATTGGTACTCGAAGCTTCCAGTACTCACTTACTTCGAACCGCCGGCCATTCATTTAATTATTTCAATGCGATTTCTGAGCTTGGCAGATTTACGTTAGCAGCAGAAATGTCTTCTCGAACTATTTTAACTTCATAACGGGCGCCCAAAATGGTCAATTACCCAAAAAGATTCCATGGTTATATTTCCTAATGCGTCAGCGTCCCGAAAGAGCGACCTCATACCACTTCTTCACGGTTTTCACGGCCCACTATCGTTTCTTTTTCCTTCTTATTTGACACTTTTCCGGCTTCTGCCAGTTAGCCCTTGTCCCTCTTCTGATGGGACACATATGCAATATCCTTGACCCAGAGTTGTCCTTTCCAAATGGCCCTCTTCGGAGTTCAATGTACCTCGAGAGACAATTACCTCTTTGGTCGCCGGGAAATCCTTCTCATCACGGCTGAACTTCTCGATATACGTAAGACCCTTCTACACTACTTGTGCCTTTCTCTCAAAATTCCTTTTATGCACACTTACCAGTATAGGTAGGATAAAGCATCAGCACCTTCCCTTTTCGTATACGGTTTGTTCCGATGCCGTTCAACCCACAACCGGTCCCGACTTTTCAGCTGTTGCAGATTTCGGAGTTCGAATACAAGAGCAGCCCTGGCTTCTCTTCCTTTATTCCGTCGGCGGCTAGAACAATCCGGACTTATTGTACTTTGTGGCCTCGACGTGCGTTGTCCTGGTAATAGGTGTCTTGGAGAGCTAGGCGGGCAGCACAGGCGACCAGCTTGTTCTCAGTCCTCTTTCTGTGTTCTTTTTAGAAAAGAACCAAAACTGCTCTTACTCGCTGCGCTCGTAAATATTGTCGGTGAAAGTGTATCCCATGTTGCTATTCTGCCGAATTTTGCCGCCGTTGGTTTCGAATAGCTTTTTCGGCATCGTCCTTGTGTATATTAAATGCAAATCAAACTCCGTTGTTAAACTGTCGTATTCAATGACTGAAAAGTGAAAAAAAAAAATAATGATCCGAAGAACTGCATCTCATCGCTGATAATTTCAACCGCAGGCATTAAGGGTTCGAGACATAGGCGAATATAGAATCCTCGACGTTTCCATTTCTCCTGCTTCCCGAGATGCTGCCAGTACAGCTCCACAGCGAAGAGCTTCTCTCCTACATACTTTCCCATAACACCTCCATCCTCATCGGTGAAACGGGTTCGGGTAAGTCAACGCAGATTCCACAGCTACTTCTAAAATACGGCAGAGTCGCCGTCACACAACCTCGTAGGGTCGCAGCAATCAATCTAGCCACCAGAGTGTCCCAGGAAACCAACTCAAAAGTCGGTGACACCATCGGTTACTCCGTCAGATTTGATCACAGGGTCTCGTCCAGAACGAAATGCAAGTACGTCACTGACGGTATGCTTCTGAGGGAACTGATCCATGACAAAAACCTCAAGAACTACGACACCGTCATCATCGATGAAGCCCACGAGCGAACAGTCCTCACCGATCTAATACTTGGCTTCCTGAAAGAACTGCAAACCAGAAGAAAAGTACGCATTGTTATCATGTCTGCTACGCTGAACGCCGAAGCCTTCAGTAGGTTCTTCCATATGGCACCTATCCTCCATGTCCGTGGTAGACGTTTTCCGGTGCAGCAGCTGTATTTGAGAGAGCCATGTGAGGATCTCGTAGAAATCGCCATTCGCTCCGTCCTACAAATTAATGCGGGGGAACCTCTCGGCGATGTATTGTGTTTTCTCCCTGGTCAAGAAGAGATCGACAGGGCCGTAGCCTTTCTCGAAAGAATAGCACTGGAAATCAAATCCAGAGGTTTCCCTCACATGGTCGGCATGCCATTGTACGCATCTCTTCCGCCATCAGACCAGCTTAAAATTTTTCAAAAGATTAGAAGCAAAGAGCCAACGCGCAAGATCGTGTTCTGTACCAACGTTGCAGAGACTTCCATCACTGTTCCTGGAGTCAAGTATGTAGTTGACTCCGGACTCCGCAGAGTCAAGATATGGAGACATACCCTAAATCTTTCAACCCTACTCACGGTTCCTGTTTCTAGGGCTTCCGCCGAACAGCGTTCCGGTAGAGCTGGTCGTGAATCATCCGGTAAATGCTATCGACTATTTCAAGAATCGGACTTTTACAAGATGCCAGCTGCCACAGAACCGGAGATTGCCCGTTGCGACGTCACCGAACCCATACTTTTGCTCAAACGCCATGGAGTACAAGACGTGCTTAACTGGACCTGGTTCGAACATCCGGGTAAGGAGTCCGTCTTACAGGCGCTGGCTGAACTTTTACTACTGGGTGCTTTAGACTCCGCTGGTTCCCTAACATCACTAGGCCATAGAATGTCGTCACTCCCATTGTCCCCACAGCTTAGTGCCGTACTATTAGCCGCCGAGGACAAAGAACAGGCCGCAGGCACTCATACCTACTGCCTCGAGACCTGCATTGATATCGTGGCGTGCCTGAGTGTCGAGAATCTGCTACTGACCCCGCCATGGGAACAACGAGACACAGTCAACGAACGCCGCATAGCCATCTGCCACCGTGCATCACGCTGGGGAGATCTAGTACTTTACAAGGAGTTATGGGACCACTACTTCAAGACGTCATCTACAGGGGATGAGCGAAAGGCCTTTTGTCATGAGCTCTACGTAAACCAGCGCGCCATGCGTCAAGTGCTAAAAGTGCGGAGTCAACTGCGGGGGATGTTTCAACTCCACGACGATCAGGACCCCTCTACACACCACGCCCTCGAAACCGAGCAAATCCCCACAGTAATTACGTGTTTCTTGGCCGGGTACCCCAAGAACTTGGCACTGCTCCACCCAGACCGTTCTTACAAGATTGTCACCACGGGAGAAACCGTGCAACCACATCCTGCTTCGACTCTCTTCACACAACGTAAGACAGATTGCCCCGCGATTCTCTACACCGAGTACGTCTACACTTCGAAGGGCTACGCCCGAAACGTCTCTCGGCTAGAACTTGCCTGGTTGGGGTGACTTTTAGTTCGGAGGCAGGACAACGCACTGTTACACAAGAAAACCCAAACACACAGCATTTTCTACAAAATAAGAATTGTTATACCTGTAACATTGTTTTTTAGCTTGTTTCCATCGCGTAAGATGCCTTTTACCCGACCGCAAAAAAAAATAAACACGTATTGAGTTGTCCCAATTACGTCATTATGTAATTTGGTACGACGCGCTTTCAACTGCGACAGGCCAGCCACATTACTTTTTTTGTTTCTTTCCCTCCCCGCCCCTCTCTGTTTCTTTTTCTCCCCACCTACGTGCCGCACGGCACTGTACGGAGTTGCTTATTATTGTTATTTTTTTCCTTTTCTTCTCCTTCCCCTCGTCCTCCCCGCGTACTTACTTCAGAACAGTGCCACTCGCCTTTCTGTGGGTTTCACCGCCGCCTAAGAAAGAAGCGGGGTCTATGCTCGACGTACATTCTGTTCGTATCCCAATACGTGGTATCCGTAGTAGTGCCATCCGTGCAAAAGGACCATATAAAAGGCAATCATATCAACGGTATTCTCCAGCGATTCCCTCTCATTGTGAATTTCTAGATAAAAGGCTATGTTATATCTCTTCTGCAGCTATCTAGAAACTTGAAGCAAGCCAAGACCATTGAGAAATAAAAAAGTCTTCTAAGAAATCAAGACTTTTCTTTTCCCTGATACCAACAATGGCAGCGAATAGCGTAGGTGAAAGAGACTACGGTCTAGATAATGGCCATACAATGTCAAATTTAGAGAAGAACACTTCGCCGGTTGAGACCAGCGATGGTGGTGAAGACAACGAAGGGTCTTCTACTACACCAAGACAAGAAGACGGAATTGAGAAAAATGTCGATGATGTTGAATCCCCTATGGATTCGGATTCTCCGGCTTTCAAGGAAGGTGGGGAAGAATCACTGCCTCGCGGAGTCCCTGAAGATGTGCCCGAGGACTATCTCGGGTTCGAACCTCCAAAGGGTTTGAAGGCGCATCTTTTGTCTAGGACAGCGCATGCTGGCTTAAGGGGTACCAAGTTGCGTGTGTTCTCCTCTGCAACGGCTGTGATTGCATTTTTGCTTTTCGGTTATGATCAAGGTTTGATGTCTGGTATTATCAGTGGACCAGAGTTCAATGACGAGTTTCCAGCAACGAAAGAAGGATCTACACACCAGAGAACGACTGTTGTCATCCAGGGTGCTGTGACTGCTTGTTACGAGCTGGGATGTTTTGTTGGTTCCATCTTTGTTATGTTCATGGGTGATAGACTGGGTAGAAAGCCATGTATTATCATGGGTGCTTTGATTACGATTGTCGGTGCAACGATTTCTACAGTGGCCTTCCACCATTCATGGGGTCTTGGTCAGTTTGTTGTGGGTCGTGTTGTCACTGGTGTTGGTACTGGTTTGAATACCTCGTCTATTCCGGTGTGGCAATCGGAGATGGTTAAGCCACATGTAAGAGGCCGTATCATCAACTTGGATGGTTCTACCATTGCCCTTGGTACTATGATTGCTTACTGGTTGGATTTGGGTTTCTCCTTCATTAAGAACTCTGTCCAGTGGAGATTTCCTGTCTCGCTACAGGTGCTCTTTGCCATTATCCTGCTGTTCGGTATCGTTCAGATGCCAGAGTCCCCACGTTGGTTGATTGCTAAGAAGCGTGTCCCAGAAGCTAAGTACATCTTGTCCGTTTTGAATGACTGCAATATGGATGACGACGAAATTATCGCCGAAGTCACCATGTTGGTGGACACCGCTAGAAGATTTGAGAATAAGAGGCAGGGTATCGGAGAGATGTTGACCAACGGTAAGACCCAAAACATGAACCGTGCAATCATTGCAGCCTCCACCCAATTCATGCAGCAGTTCACTGGTTGTAACGCTGCCATTTACTATGCTACTATTCTGTTCGAACAAACATTGAAGCGTTCCCGTACTGTGTCTTTGATTGTTGGTGGTGTTTTCGCCACGGTCTACTTCTGTTCCACTTTGCCAACCTTCTACCTGGTTGAAAACCTTGGTCGTCGCCCAATGTTTTTGATTGGTGTCGTTGGTCAGTGTTTGTCCTTCTGTATCACCTTTGCCTGTCTGACACACCCAACCCCAGAACACGGTAAAGGTGCAGCTGTCGGTCTTTTCTTGTTCATCATCTTTTTCGGTCTGGCAATGTTGCCACTACCATGGATTTACCCTCCTGAAGTTGCCTCCATGAGAGTCCGTGCCGCTACCAATGCTTTGTCCACCATGTGCAACTGGTTGACTAATTTTGCTGTCGTCATGTTCACACCTGTGTTCATTCAGACTTCCCAGTGGGGTACTTATTTCTTCTTCTTTTTGATGAATCTTTTGTACATTCCAGTTGTGTTCTTCTTCTACCCAGAAACTGCTGGTAGATCTTTGGAAGAAATTGATGTGATCTTCGCCAAGGCCCACATAGAGCACAAATGGCCTTGGAGAGTCGCTGCCAACTTGCCCAAACTAAGCTTGAGAGAGGTCGAAGACCACTCTAGCGCAATGGGTTTGTACGACGATGAAAACGAAAAGGAAGGCATTGAAGGTGGAGACGATGATGAAGAACCACAAGAAAATGCGCTTTTCACCGCTGAGCCAGTCCATGACGGCTCGTCCTCGTCGCGTGAATCCGAGCGGGCTCCTCACGCTTAAAAATAAAAGAATACACCCTGAGAGAGATCTTTAATTTTTTTAATAATATAATACTTTTTTTGTCGTTAAATGCTCGTTGCTAAGAAAGCCGGTATTGTAAAAATACGTTGGATCTGGAATACGCCTTATCGTCTGTCTCATGTTTTATTAGAACAACCAGCAATAGTATATTTCACGAGGAACGAAGAAACAAAGAAGAAAAGGAAAGTCAAATTACAATTATAGTCAAATCAACCAAATAATATATCCCGTCTTCAAGTTTTTTTTTTCCTCTTTTAATCCGTTCGATTCCCAGGCCTATTATTAGCCTCTATTCCATATTATACTCTCACATAATGCTGTCACACAATATTATATTATATTATATTATATTGTGTTATATTATATTATGTTATATTATATTACACTTTATGTCACACATGACAACCGCTTTTCCTGTCCTACGCCCATTCTCCAATATATATACCGCCCAACTCTGAGACAAGGTTGTCCGGTCCTCTCAACCATTTACTGCATGGCCGGACCGCCACCCTTTTTCTCCACACTGTTTATCTGCACTGGTGTAGCACCGCCCCCCGCCTCTGTCGCACCGATGCGCTCCGAATCCCTACGTAGCGTTCACCCCTCCGCAGGACCCTTGCGGACCGCCGTCACCCGACTACGGGCGTGTGTCGCGCCGCAACAGGAAGGGCGGGGTACGGGCTACCGCGACGCACTTCACCGCTCCAGCCGCACTGCAGATGTGTGGAGACTTTTTGGAGAACAAAAGCAGAAACAGGACCCTTGCTCCATACTTACTCTTTCCGGTAAGAAGTGTCTCCGGAGCCGCTCAGTCGCCTCCAAAGGGTTCTGTGTAGCGCCATTTGTCCCCACCTCACAGTCCCATCTACGTCACCGCCGAGATGCATGTCTGTCTCCGGACTTGCGGAAAACGTCATCATAATCCAACAGCTGCGAAAGTGGTAAGAAAAAGCTTCTATGGTGCCATTCACTACGAAAGGCAATAGAACTGCTGGTCTCAATCTGTAACATTTCGAACAATTCAAGACACTTCTTTAGTATAGCTGTAGGTGGATTCTCCTCATCAGAAAACTTGTTGTTGTGCGTGTGGTTCTATGGGAATTACATGGGGGGGTCAAGTGGGTTCTAAGGGAGGGGTTGATTTATTCCTTTTCCAGGATGAAGGGGAACTGATAAGTTGTTCGTTATGCATTTGAAGCGTATATAAGACAGTTAGTTAGTCCGTTGTGTTGTAGATCAGATGAAGGTTCTGGAGAAGAGACATTAAAGAACTAAAGAGAGATTCGAGTTTGTTTTTTTTTTTTTTTTTGAAAAAAGGAAAAATAAAATAATAGAAAAAGAAATGGCTCAGAGAACACGCGGGTTTCTGGATTATGTGTTCAGCAGAACTAGTACAGCGGGTCTTAAAGGTGCTAGACTCAGGTACACAGCAGCAGCTGTGGCAGTTATTGGATTTGCGCTTTTCGGATATGATCAGGGTTTGATGTCGGGTATTATTACCGGTGACAAGTTTAATTCGGAGTTCCCGCCCACGAAATCGCACGGTGAAAAAGACCGATACGCAAGTGTTATTCAGGGAGCAGTGACGGCATGTTACGAGATTGGGTGTTTTATTGGATCGCTTTTTGTTCTTTTCTTTGGTGATCGGCTTGGTAGGAAGCCGCTGATTGTGTTTGGAGCTTGTATTACCATTATAGGAGCAGTTATTTCGACGACGCCATTCCATGCGTCGTGGGGTCTTGGTCAGTTCGTTGTTGGACGTGTTATTACTGGTGTTGGAACTGGGTTCAATACGTCGACGATTCCTGTCTGGCAGTCTGAGATGACAAAACCGAGGATCAGAGGTGCTATGATTAATTTAGACGGATCTGTGATTGCGCTGGGTACTATGATTGCCTACTGGCTTGACTTTGGATTTTCGTTTATCAAGTCGAGTGTTCAGTGGAGATTCCCCGTGGCAGTTCAGATCATATTTGCGGTTGTGCTTTTAGGTGGTATTATAAGAATGCCTGAGTCTCCGCGTTGGTTGATGTCTAAGAAAAGGCACGAAGAAGCTCGGTATGTCTTGGCGCGCTTGAATGATTTGCCAGAGGATAATGATGAGATTGTGGCGGAAATGACGGCACTGGTGGAGGCAGTTAGCAGATCGTCGAACCAAAAGTCACAAATGAGATCTTTGTTCTCGAAGGGTAAGCAGCAGAATTTCAACCGTGCATTAATTGCATCCTCTACGCAATTTTTCCAGCAGTTTACCGGTTGTAATGCCGCCATCTACTATTCTACGGTTTTGTTTCAAGATACGGTGAAATTGGACCGTACTCTTTCTATGATTCTTGGTGGTGTGTTTGCTACAGTGTACTTTGTGTCTACGATTCCGTCGTTCTATTTGGTTGAAAGAGTTGGACGTCGTAAGATGTTTTTCTTTGGTGCTCTAGGTCAAGGTCTTTCATTCACTATTACGTTTGCGTGTTTGTGTAAGCCAACAAAGCAGAATTCTAAAGGTGCCGCTGTCGGCTTGTACTTATTCATCATCTGCTTTGGTTTGGCAATTTTGGAGTTGCCATGGATTTACCCACCTGAGATCGCATCGATGAGAGTGCGTGCGGCTACCAATGCAATCTCTACTTCTACGAATTGGGTGACCAATTTTGCTGTTGTTATGTTTACGCCTGTTTTCATTCAGACGTCTCAATGGGGTTGCTACCTGTTCTTTGCCTTAATGAATTTCATCTATTTGCCAATCATTTTCATGTTCTATCCAGAGACTGCAGGTAGGTCGCTGGAAGAAATCGATATCATCTTCGCCAAGAGTCATGTCGATGGAGTATTGCCATGGAGGGTTGCCCATCATTTGCCAAAGTTATCATGGCAAGAAATTGAGGATTACTCACAATCATTGGGTCTTCACGAAGAAGACAACGACAAGGAAGAATTTAACGAAAAGAATGCAGAAACTAATGCTGCATTGTTCCAGATGGAGACTTCCTCGTCTTCAAATAATAAAGATGATGATGCACCAGTGGAACACCATGAAATCCAAGAGTCAAATGGGTCGGAAGAGAATTCACCAGGTAGTGGTGATTTGGAACCACCACATCACTAATCTGCCAATCTAATGCCATCTGTTTTTTTTTTTTTTTTTTTTTTTTTTTTTTTTTTTTCAAAGCACCCTAATACCTCTTCATTCCATGTGGTCTCTATGTATTCTACGAAGTCCATGTTATTTTGAATTGCATAATAAATTTACATTAATTCTCCCTTTCTAAGAAAAAATCATATCACGAGTAAACCTAACATCTACCTAACTTCTACCTAATTTTCCTATAACATCACCTGTGAGACGATGGAAGTGACTAATATTTTTATGAGGTGAGTGTTAAGTAACATAGTTTAATACATATTTTAAGAACAGTTTTAATTTTTTTTTCAAAATCGTAGTTCCATAAGACACCTTCAAAAACTTTTCAAAAAAAAAACAGTTAAAGAAAATATCAAGACGATGAAGTTCTCAAGTGTTCTTAAACAAAGCGCAAAATATGCTGCACATGTTCCAAAGAGTGGTGTATTTCCCAAGGGTTTCCAGGTAGGTTCGATTGCATCTGGAGTCAAGAAAAATGGTAACTTAGATCTTGGTATATTGGTCAATACCAACAAATCTTATCCCTCCTCTGCATCTGCTGTATTTACGACTAATAAATTCAAGGCTGCACCTGTTGTGTTATCACAGAGAGTCTTGGAGGAGAAGCATGGTGAGGGAATTGATGCCATTGTAGTTAACTCTGGTTGTGCCAATTCTGTTACTGGTGAAGTTGGTCTTCAAGATGCCAACCAAATGGCACAACTGGTGGATGAAAAGTTGGGGGCCAAGGAGTCTTCCACCCTTGTGATGTCAACAGGTGTCATTGGTCAGAGATTACAACTTGATAAGATCAGCCAAGGTATTTCTCATATTTTTACAAACAATTCATTTGGTAATGATTTTAACAGTTGGTTAAATATTGCGAAATCGATTTGCACCACTGACACTTTCCCCAAATTAGTTACTTCAAACTTTACTCTGACGAATGGCACCCAGTATACTTTAACTGGTATGGCAAAGGGTGCTGGTATGATTTGTCCCAACATGGCTACTTTGTTAGGTTTCATCGTTACGGATTTACCTATTGAAAGTAAGGCACTGTCGAAGATGTTAAGATTTGCCACGGATCGTTCCTTTAACTGTATTTCTGTTGACGGGGATATGAGTACCAATGATACTATTAACATGATTGCAAATGGTGCGGTCAAGACTAATCAAATTACTGAAGCTTCACCAGAATTTTTACAGGTTCGTGATCAAGTAACTCAGTTTGCACAAAAATTGGCACAACTGGTTGTTCGCGATGGTGAGGGTGCTACTAAATTTGTCACAGTTAAAGTTGAAAATTCTTCCACTTTTGCAGATGCAAAGATTATTGCAGAATCGATCTCTAATTCTATGCTTGTAAAGACCGCGCTTTATGGTAGAGATGCTAACTGGGGTCGTATTCTTTGTGCTATTGGTTATGCCAAGTTAGAAGACTTGGACTCTTTACAGACTGAAAAATTGAATGTTAGCTTTGTTGCTACTGATGGTTCCGAGCCAAGAGAATTAAAATTGCTTGTTAATGGTATTCCTCAATTGGACATCGATGAACAAAGAGCTTCGCAGATTTTGGCACAACAAGACTTGGAAGTGCTCGTTGATCTTGGCACGGGCAGTGAAGAAGCCCAGTTCTGGACTTGTGACTTATCCCATGAGTATGTTACTATCAATGGTGATTACCGTTCTTGAAAAAAAGCAAAAGAAAGGAACGGGACTCTAAGGCAAATACCCTTATTCTTTTTGTAAAAATACTTGTGATAATAATACACTTATGCTATGTATAGAATAGATATATATATATATATATATATATACCTTCGATTATTTTGCCGCTGGCAGTTCTACTTGATCATTTAGATAATTAATCAAGCTTTGAGAATCTAATAGTGGAGCCTTAAAATACTGTCTTTTGGGCAAAATGGCTAACAGATTGATGACTTCTTCGGGAATATCAATATTTCTCCTTTGTCTTTTATTTGACTGTAATTTTTCTTGATTTTCCCGCGTTCTTTTCAATGAAGATCCCGTCAATTCTGCTAGATCTAAGGTTGTTGGATCATCAGCTAAATACGTTAATTCCAATTCTTTTATCATGTTTTCATCTTGAATTCTATAACGGTCTGTAAAGATTTCAATCATATTTTCCTGTGGGAACCTTTCAAAAAACCGTTTCTCTAATGAATAAACATTTTGTAGATTACCGAATTTCGATTCATAACTAATCATTTTTTTGTAAATTGATTTTAAACCTGCTAAATCCTGAATTTTTTCCACTGATGTTTCAAAAAGTGTCTTTATTTGTGAGTCTCTATTGAGTAAAATAAGGAAATCCAGATATTTACTGACGTAGATTGAGTCAGCTTGGAAATATTTTAATCCTAATTCCAAAACCTTACATGCTGTCTTGTAATCATTTTGATTTTGAAATTCCAAATAAGCATTTTCAATGTAGATATCATGGGTCAATATCCTCTTTAATTTACGACATTTACCGAATACTGTCCTAGCCGCCGATAATCCTGCTATTCTCTTCATCGTGTTCATATATATACAAAACACAAACGTCAATTTCTTCCTTTGCTTGAATGATAGCATACTGTCATCTTCTTGATCATCTGCCACAACTTGGTATTTTTGTAATAATGCCCCCGTACAATCTTCAAAACATTTCTTCACATCTTCAAATTTATTATCAGATTCATAGGTTTCTGCAAGTTTAAAGCTCAAGGAGGGGGAATCCGAATTTGCCAAGACTGCAGTATATAATATCTGTTGACGTTCAGAGACGTCTTGAACATACATAGCATAATCGTACCACATCTCTGCAGCAAAAATCATATATTGGACACCTTGCTTGTAAACGTAAGTAATTCTTTTATCCAACAAATCCTGGCTCAATGACATTTTATTCTCCTTTTCCCATTGGATCCAATTTAACCAAATTTGCAGTTGACTCGGATCCATTCCATCCCCTGTTTGAGGTATATTATTTTTATTAGCGGTTGAAATACTGACTGGGTATGACCTTTTAAGGCCCTTGGCAATATGCGACCACTCTTGATATAAGGATCTTGCTCTCATATACTCTGACGATAATTCACCGATAAATTTTCTAGCCGTTAAAGAATTGACTTCCTGTTCCCACTCAGTGTAACGATTCCACATCTTCTCAATATTATCAAATGGAACACATAGCATTCGCTTGTATAACTTTCTGATCATATCTAATCGTTGTTGTTCTTCCCATTTGTTAACAGGTTTCCATTGTTCTAGAAAGCTTAAATAATCATTCCAAAGTTGTGAAGATTTTGGTTCAAAAATTGCACATTTTTCTAATACCAATTCAAATGCCTTCACTACCACTGCCCTTGCTTCTTGGCCCCCAGTAATCAAATTGTTTCTGCGGCGAACATAGTCCAAATAAGTTGACCATAATGGCAAATCGTTATTGGCCAATTCACCTGAAAGGCACTGTGCTAGCATTTTTTCCACAAACTCAAATTCATCTCTCTGCAATTCTCCTTTTAACTGTAACGTCCATAGTGGAGAATATATGGGGAATTTATCATGCAAACTTTTATAAACCTCTCTCGATTCCTGGAAAGAATCTTTTGATTCGTAATATTGTACTAATTCTAAATATGCTAATATATCTGCAGGATTTAATTCGATCTTATGGCTGATTCCACTAACTACATCGTTTTGATCTTGGTTTTGAGGTAATCCGTTAGGTTGATTAATCCCTACTGAAAGTTCAGGTGTAGCTGCACTAGACATCACCAAAAGGTCGGGAAAAGTAGAACGAGTATTAATAAACAGAAGGAGATAGGCCCGTTCCGATAGAAAGACCTTGTTCCTTAAAGGTTAGGAAGACACTTTGTTTTATTATCATTCATCTAACTACTGTGGTAGATTTTATCGTCATTTAGACTCGTCATGTATAAGCGATGACGGGTTGAAAAATTCTAAGATGCGGGTTACGGTTAACATCTTAGTGTACAACATCAAACCATAGAGAACCAAGTGTAAAAAATCTATTGAAATTGGATCCATAGGATCATTTTTTAGAGATCAAGGCTATCATGAATCAATGCAGTAAGTTTGTTTACCTTTGGGGTGAAAAGGACAGACCCAGTTTGGTGTCACCAGAGAGCATTGCGATCTATTGGTTTTTAAATAGTTATTACGAAGATCCCGGGTCAGTAGAGATAGTGTTTGCCAATAATACCGACCTTTCCCCAAACGAAGAGCTGCCATTGTTAGTGGACAATGGTAGGAAACTTTCAGGATTCGTTGATATTGTTACTTATTTAATGGAGAAATTAGAGAAGACTGATGAAAATGCAGAAATGGCGCTACTGATGGATGGCTTTCTAGATTTTACAAGTGAATTGAACGTACTTACAGAATATCAAATGTATTTGAATAGGGCCAATTATGAAACATTTACTCGTAAGGCGTTTGCACAACTTTTGTATTGGCCGATGTGGTACAACACACCAATGAATCATAGAGCAAGAGCAAGAGAAAAATGCTCTCATACTTTGGGATATCTAATGCATGATGATGACCCCGATAGTTTGGAATCTTTCCAGACAGAGTCTGCCCGTTTACCTCAATCAAAGACGTTTCAAACTACTCAAGATCGCAAGTTGCGTAGTAAAGAGGAATTGCAAAATGCTAAGCACAACTTACAATACTTGACACGACTCAAAGAGTATCTCCAAACATGGACAAAAGTTAGAAGTAGCTTTCCTGATCCAAGTGCTACTATCCCGGCTGACTTTTTATTGTGGTCAAATCTACATGTGCAATTAAAATTAGTAGACGGTGACAGAGTGCGTGAACAGATTAAAAATGCCGTTGACGAGGAATGCTACCAATTCTTTAGAGGCAAGATCGATCAATTGTCATCCTCAGAGGTCAAAGTATTTCAAAGAGACCCAGTCTTTCAAGAACAAGGTAACGTTGTCATGTCAATATATCACTACGTGCATAAATTTGTTTAGTTGCATTTCTAGTTTAGTTCCTTTTGGGTTTATGTATACCCTTATAGACGAAGTAAAACATTACGGTCCCATCAGAACTAGCAAGTGCCAGTGTAAGCCTTTTAGCGTTGGATGGACATAATCGATCGAATATGAGATCGAGACATTGGAAAGTCAAAATCCCCGCTTTATACTGGGACATCTCTATTGGAATAACATATTCAACTCCGTTTTCATTGGTTCCCTCATTTTCTCCGTCATTGCTCAACTTATGTGGAGGCTTCCCTTCAATGATTTGTAGCTTATGGCCCATCCATTCAGCTTGCTCATCTGTAAACTTTAACTCTTCCCATAGTTGGGCATACGCTAAGTTATTCCATACCAGCCTAAATGTGGAGTCCTCAAATTGATGTTTAGCATCTACCGCATTTGATTCCATAAATCTCATAACTTGAAGTCACCTATATGTCAAACCATCTATTATTTAGCCAAGCGATGAGCTTGAATAATTTTCACCTCCATTTCGCGAGGTATCAATTGTTTCTTCAAACATGTATAAACAAGAATAAATAGATCATTTGAAATATACAATATATTCCTTCGAAAAGTCCAATTTTAGGCTCTTTGAAGACGTTCTAGTTCGAATTAGAACCTCTGATTTTTTTTTTTTTCTATATGAAAAGCTGTTCTGAGACATTAGTTGTGTTCTTTCTGCTATTCCTTCAGTTCAATTTGGCAAACGGTTATAGGCCAGTCATACAACCGAAGGAAAAACTGACTACATCAGAAGAACCTAAGCCATGGCATAGGACTATTTATGGTGACAGAGCGGAAATTGTCACACCAACTGTTATTGCTGGCGTTACTTTCTCACGTAAGCCGCTAGTGACGCCAGACCCATTGGAACCATGGGTTTCATTAGTCAAAGACGGTAGACCCAAGACCATTAAGCCTGAAATTAACAAGGGAAGGACTAAACATGGGAAACCTGACTACTCAACTTATTTTAAAAAAGTGTACACTTCGACTTGGAATTATGAAGATTTGAAAGCACATAATATGGATTACAGCGATGTTCATGAAGAAGAAATATTCGAAGACGAAGACAAAACCTATACCTCTTTAAACCCAATTGTCAGATGTACTCCTAGGAGATATTTCAACAAGGGTCCTACGAGAAATATTCCCAGTGACCCATTTTGTACACCACATGAGGATTCTGTTTGGTATGTTGGTAATGTTTATTTCTTGACTTGGTATACCCACTTCTTTAAGGACGAGCATTCTGATGAAGTCGTCAATAAAGCGAGGATTCATATGGCTTACGTCAAAGAAAAAGCTCATGAAAAAGGTGTTTTGAAAAGAGATAAACCATCTGCTACTTTTTTTAAATCTGAGTGGATTAAGAATGTAGATGGTGTCTACCCAATTGAAATTCTTCGCGAATGGTTACAAGAACAAAGAACTCGTAAAATAGTTATTTCTGTACAACCAGAGAATGTGCCAGATTCAGAATTTGATCCATTGCAATACGGTGTGTTAGTATATTTGGATGAGGGAAGTAGAGTCTACAAGTCAACCAAGCAACAATTGGCTCTAAGCGACGCTGGAATTACGGATGATAAATGGTACTACGTCATACTTTCAATCCCTACTCTTGTGCTGGTCTCGTTGGTATTAATGTATTTCTTTATCGTTGCTAATCGTAAATACAGAGATTTCTCAGATGTTACCAATGACGCATTGAAGAGGAGACATCGTATTCTGGGTAAAGTCACTGATTTCAAAAAGTACAAAAACATGAAGAACAGGAATTATTCAGAATTGCCTGTGCACAATAAGGGAAACTCGGGAAAACAGCATTAAGCAATTTGTTTTATTTATTGTGCTTATGTATATCGTTTTAGATCCATTTCTGCCTAGCGGCAACTTCACAGATTTTTTCCAAAATGATAACACGAGGGTCTGGTTTAAATGAATGCTTTAATTCACTACCGCTACCTTCTTCAATCATTTCACTGTTAGTGTTATTTTGAGATTCAGTCTCATCATCTTCGCCAACATCTTCAATGTAATAGAAAAATGGTTCTAATACGATCATAATTTTCCAAAAGTTGATAGATCCACAGTTCTGGAAAAGTACATCGACTAAGCTTGGTAAATATTCTAATTCAACGTATTCCTCCGCACAACATACAAATTCATCTAACTCGTAATCTTGTTCATCGGCAGACAGTGTAGAGTACATCTCTGACAAAAGCGTTAGTTCTTTGCTGATAGTTTTTGGGATATCTTGACGAGCTTGCCATAGTAATCTTTGGGCTCTCTGTAGCCTTTCCTGAGTGACACAATCACCAACTTCATAGGTCTCTGCTACGTTTTTTCCCAACTGAAATGGATCCTTCGCATTATCAGGCGTTGGCAAAAATCCATTATGCTCACTTTTCTCCATCAACTCGTTGTATTCGTTATACAAGGAAATGATCTTCATCATTGGTTTGTACAATTGTTGGCACACTTTCATTTCAGAATGTGGGACGATAACTTGCTCTAAATAGTGGTTTATTAATCCCTCCATAAAATTGGCCCAGATTGATGAAAATACATAATTCTCATCATAAGTAGATTCGGTAAAATCTTGATTGATGTTTTGACGCATAATGTGTTCGGTCAGTGAAAAGATTGTGTTTTTCTTCCCACTGCTAGAGTTATCATTTCCCATTCGACTATTAGTGCGATCCCTCAAATGCTTATAATCGTCGTTGTTGTCATTATCATTATTCTTATTGTCCACATCATCACTAGTAGCACCGTTATCATCATTCTGGTCTTTGTCCATCCAGTATTCGGGACCACCTCTTTGAGATAGTGTAACTAACAACAAGAAGAACTTAATCTTCACCCAGGGTCCCAGGGCTTCGATGTACTCGTCAGATATCTTATTTACATCGTGATCAATCTTTTTGTGGATACATTTGATGAATTTCTCAATGTAATGGCTCTTACGAATTCCATATTTTTCATTCAAGTACTCAACTGAGGTGATCAGGTTGTAATCTGTACCTTCGAATTTCATGCGCTTGGTGAATTTAAATCTATTCTTTGACCGTGCAGTTTTTGCTCTGTGATGGCGATGTATATTACCTTTGAGCATGTTTCTTGGTTTTTGATTACTCGCTCTGCTTGATGGTACATCATAGTTACAAGTACATGGATCTCGTTTAGCCACCTCAGAGGACAGCATACCAACAGTATTCCTCTTCTTTCCTTGCCTTCAGTTTCCTTCTTTTACTACGGAGTTTTGATTGTTGAAGTTGACATGACAAAAGTAGTCGATCTTAATATGTATGGTACTTGTAAAGGCGAAATTTGAAAAATTGATGAAAAATCTACGTACAAAACTCAAAAGAAGCTCTAAGTTTTAAAAGCATATATTGGCTGGTAATCATTGATGATGAATAACGATTATTATAATTATAAGAATAAAAAATGGTAATAGTAGTGTGGAATCAAACGTTTTAAATTTCCAAGAACTATTGTGAAGGGAAAAAAGTTAAATGAAATTATTTGGAGGGAGTTTTAGAAGAGACTTTTTGGACTGTGTTCTGGTCTGCTAGTGTTTTTTTGTCATTTGAGTCGTCTTCGGATTTCCCAGAATTTGCATAGATATGGTTAGCTTCAATTTCCTCTTCCTCTTCTTCCTCGAGCAAGTCTCTTGGAGAGATGTCTAGATCTTCTATAACTTTCTCTTCGATGTTGTGAAGATCCATCAGACCATAGACTGTAATGGTAATGAGGCCAAGGACACCTGCCACACAGGAAAATACAAATGCTACGTAACCCTTGGCTGTGAATCCACCTGGAATCTTCTTCGCCTGTTTGTTCTCGCTGGCCAAATTGAACCAATCTGTAGTACCAGCAGCGTTACCTTCAATAGGGACACCAACATTTTTACAGACCTGTTTATGAGAATCTGTTAGTTGCTGGTTCGCGTTTGACTGAATTCCCTCTGGATCTTCTACTAAAACGATTGCTAAACCCTGCAGTAAATGCCACTCGATGTGACAGTGGAAAAACCAAACACCGGGATTATCAGCTCTAAATCTAATAACAAAATTTGATTGTGGATTGACGTAGATTGTGTCTCTTAGCATTGGATATTTCGGGAAACTCGTGTGGTTCTTGGGATTATAAGAAACAGGTGGGTCAGAATCATCGACAGCATCTCCTCTTACAACGGTTTGAAACACATGTCCGTGTAAATGGAAGGGGTGAGTACCGGTATCCTGGTTGTTCAAAACAATTTCAACGACTTCATGCCTCTTTAAAACAAATGTATTTGTGTTCGTACCATAGATGTATTCATTCAAGGCATATTTACCAGAAGATAGTACAGTCATCAAAGTAGGGACCTTTGGTGCAGTATAAGTGATATTATTGAAAAAGGCATAGTTAATACCATTTTCCAAGTTATCCATAACGACGTCTATCACAATTCTATGATCGGGATCAGGTAATAACTCTTGTTTCTTATAAGGAACCAAATAGAAATCGTCAAGGAAATCGTCAATCGATTCCACAAGGGATTCATTTGGTTTGGCTTTATTGGAATTATAAGTCATATAGGAAGTTTGGTTCAATAATAGATTCTTGGGGACAACATCAAGCATAGTATCATCGTATTTTTGCATCAGTGCATAATTTCTATTGCTATTATCCTTAGTCCTAACAAGCACAGAATATCTTTGAGCAACGGTAATATAAAGCATATTAGTTTTGTTCTTCTCGGTAACCACACCATCAACTTCAACAACTTCCATTTCGTGGTCTTCGATCCAAAAATACTGTGAAACAAAACCACCTGTATTGACGATACGTAGAAGATAAGTTTTGTTAGGTTCCACATGCCAGGTTAAATTCCTAGTATTATTGATCAACAAGTTTTGTGGGATTGGCTCAGCACCAGTGGGATTATCCAAATTCAAGAAACTCGGTTTTAACTCAGAAACGGTTTTGTCATACCATTCTGCAATTTCAAATAAAACCTCCTCATCGTAGTTGTATGGAAAGTTTTTGTTATTTTCACCATCATCGATGATGAACAAGCCTCTCATACCATCTTCATACTGCGCATCTGTATGCGAATGGTACCAATAGGCACCCGCGTTATCAGGAACTGTAAAATTATAAGTAAATGTATCGTTGGGGGCAATTGGACACTGCGTTAAAAATGGTGGTCCATCCATTTGGTTTGAACCATTTTGGAACATCCCGTGAACATGTAACGTAGTATTGGAGTTATTAAACCCATTTGTTAGATTGATAATAATTCTATCACCTTTCGTTACACGAACTGCTGGCCATGGAAATTCACCATTACATGTAATTACTTCCCTTTTTTTTATACCGTCAGGATTGGCATATCCCCATCCTGTAGTCCAATTGTAAACGTGGGTGGCACCTAGAACTTGCTGAAGTAGCAGAAATACTACAGCCAAGCTGAAAATTCTCATGCTTTAAAAATCTCGGGACTTGACACTTTGAAGATTAATTGACTTAACTTCACGGCAGCATAAGACCAAAAGTGAAATAGATTCGAAAGACATATAAAATCAAATAAAAAGGAGGAGGGCTGAAGCGCTGCTAGCCAAAGATAAAGATGGCTATGGTTTAAATAATGATCATTGAGACATGACAGAGAGATTTTACTTGTATTATTATTGTTATTGACATGAATTGATCGCCTGAGAACTATTGCACCCGTTGTCAATACCACTTTAAACTAGAAAATGGCATAAGAAATAAAGAGGAATGGAGAGAGGAAAGAAAAAAAAAAGTTAAGATTTGTTGTAGTCTATTGGGTCTAGAGGTACAAAAAAAGCAATTCACCTTGGCCAACTGCGTTAAGGCAGTATGTGTGCCTCAATCAGTGGGTTCAAGCTAGAAAAGAATGAAGTAAAAAAAAAAAAAGAATGTTGAAGCTTTCCTCTTCTTTTACAGCGACCATAGAAATGAACGCATGGATTATGGATATACACCCCGGAAAATACTGCACCTGGTTTTGAGTAAGAATGATTGACATGTAGCAAGATGAGGGCCGCTTTTTACGAGTTGTAAAAGTGTTCAAATTGAATTAGAACCTTTCAATGGCTCGAGTTTTGAACTTTTTGGTATCAACAGGATTTTATATTATTTTCGTTCCAGAAAGAAGGGTTCTACGAAATAAAAAGATAAGTAGCATTACGGTTAAAACTTCAGGATTCTGGTGTGTGGGTGTTTTCTCCATCTGTTCCATAATGAAATGTGGTGTGTGGGGTTTTGAATAGCCGCCGAGCTTGGAAAAGTACCTAGGGAGGTTAAGTTATTCTGTTCTCTTATGTTTTGCTTTTAATGCGCTTGATTAATCAGAGCTTCTTTGGATATAAAGCCGCTGTCATCGAAAGGGATTTCTGATCCAGACGACTGCTGTTCTGAGCTTGATACCCTCACAGGAGCTGTTTTTGCTCTTTTCTAAAAATACGGAATATGAGCGAAAAGAAGAAATTTAGGCTGGATATTGAAGCCTCGGTTATTTTCTGGCGGTAGCATTTCTTGATATATGGATCGGAGAAATTTAGTCTTTTAGAGACTTGGGAAGCTGCTCTAATGAATTCTGCTTCTATTTGATCAATTTAACTTCCTACAGCCCACTTTGGCTCTTGTGCTTTTTCACAGAAATCAAGAAACGAATTTTTTTTAAAAACCATGTAAATCGGGTTCTGGTCTTTTTCTTTATATTGAAGATGATGGACTTCCCTTGTGACACAGAAGCGTATGTCTCAAGGACTCCTGATGCCTTTGCAATTACTGAAGCCAGTTATTTTTTTGATTGAAAAGTTATTTGAGAAAGAAAAAAAAAAAAAAAAAAAAATATGTGTCTTGCGATAGCAAAGGCATGATCAGAGGACCTTGATTAAGAAGAAAAAGTTACCTGAGTGATAGAAGCTGTAGGATTGGTTGTTAAGATACGGAATTGAGGATTAGACCCTCTAGGAAAAAATGCATACACAGAATAGATACTTCCCCTGTGATAAGCGCTAAGTTTATATGCATGCTCTCTAATAGCGCCGTACATGATATGTACGGCGCTACAAGTTTGTCTGATAAAACTCCGAGAAGACTAAAGGATAATGGGGGTCAGGAAGTAAGGAGCACCAGGGATTTCTCCATTATCCGTTTCTACTTACCCTTCAAAGGTACCAGGGGATGATATATAAGAACACGTAGGGTTTGCATGAAGTTGAAGCCACTTGTAACTTCCTTCTCTCGTAGTCCAAAGAGACTTGTAGAGGTATCATGCAGCAGGATTTCCTGGTAAACTTTCTTATGGGCGGTGTCTCTGCCGCTGTTGCCAAGACATGTGCAGCACCTATTGAACGTGTCAAGCTTTTGATGCAGAATCAAGGTGAAATGATAAAACAGGGGACTTTGGAGAAACGTTATTTAGGTATTACAGAGTGTTTTACAAGAACCATCAAAAGCGAGGGTCTTCGCTCACTCTGGAGAGGTAATACAGCAAATGTCATACGTTATTTTCCTACACAAGCCTTGAACTTTGCATTTAAGGATACGATTAAGGCAAAGTTCAATGTTGGCAGAGATCAGGGTTATGGACGTTGGCTAAGCGCCAATATAGCATCGGGTGGTGCTGCAGGTGGTCTTTCGTTGCTATTTGTGTATTCGTTGGATTATGCAAGGACAAGATTGGCGGCAGATGCATCCCAACATGGTGCAGAACGCCGTTTTAAAGGTTTGGCTGATGTTTACAAGCAGACCTTTGCTACCGATGGTGTCCTTGGCCTCTACAGAGGTTTTATGCCCTCTGTCCTAGGCATCATGGTCTATAGAGGCCTTTACTTTGGTCTCTATGATTCCACGAAACCCGTCCTTCTTACAGGCAAATTGGAAAGATCTTTTGCAGCATCATTCCTGCTTGGTTGGGTAGTGACTACGGCTGCCTCCACTGCTTCTTATCCAATAGACACTATAAGAAGACGTATGATGATGACATCGGGTCAACAGATCAAGTACTCGGGTGGGTGGCACTGCTTGACCAGCATCTACGAAAAAGAAGGTATTGGTTCGTTCTTCAAGGGATGTGGGGCAAACATCGTGAGAAGCATTGCAGCAGCAGGTGTTATTTCACTGTATGATCAACTACAATTGTTGATGTTTGGTAAGACTTTCAAATGATCAGACGGAGCGATGAGTATATTTAAAATAAATAAAATACAAATAAATATTTAAAGATCAAATAGTAGTGAAAAATCTTTGAGGAGCTATCACCAAGATCCAATGAGTTCAATTGAGAGATTCCTTTCGCAACCACCGCTTATCATACAATCGTCTTTAGCCCAGCTACGGTATTTGGTCCTTAGTGAAGGATTGCCAACAGGCAACGATAGAACCATACAAAGGACGAGATGTTATACATGGTCAGTGTTGTCGAGGACTTCTATGGAGCGCTGTACACAGATATATCTCTCATACGTGCAGCTGGGATCTGCACCACAGCCAATCTATCACAAGATCAAAAATGATACGTTTAGAACACTACAAACTGATCCCAAGTTTATAACTACGGTTTCTGAAGATGCACTACTACGATGTCTTTCGAGTTTTGCATGGCAGTGTATCGAATTGAAGAATTTGCAGGATTCAAGGTTACCATCCCAGTTGAGCACTTACGTGCAAGGTATGAACGTTTTATTAGCACCTTTACTTTACTCATGTCCCTCTGAGCCAATGGCATTTCAGTTATTTTCCACCCTATGTTACCAGATAATACCTACTTACTTGAATAGTAATTTGACAGGTGTCCATAATGGTGCTAAGCTGTTGGATATTTGTCTGAAAATTATTGATCCTAAATTGAGCAAATTTCTAAGTGATAACCTATTGACTGCTGAGATATATGGTATTCCTTCCATTTTAACTTTATGCAGTTGTAATAAACCATTAGATCAGGTTTGTAAACTGTGGGATTTCATGTTTGCATATGGATTCCATATGAATATTCTTTTCGTTGTCGCTATCCTAGTGACTATTAGGAATCAAATCTTGAGATCAGAATCGCCAATGAATCTATTGACTAGACAGTTACCTGAATTTGATGCTGATGAAATCATCAAACTCGGCGTCGGATTTCTTGCGAAAATCCCCCAAAGTGTTTATTCCTTACTGGTAGAGCATTTAACAAATTTAAACATTAGGATTCCATATAACGATTATTAAACGAATACTATACGTACAAATTTATTATAAAATCCCAATTGTCTCAAAGTCGGGTTCTGCCACATAGCAGCAGATTACGCTACGTCCATTGAATTTTTTATGTGGCAGCTTCTCCATTGCTGCTTCAGCAGATTCTAAATCCTGGAATTTAACGTAGACATTTCCAATACCCTCTCCTATGCGCTCTAAATTTTGTCTAAAATCAGCACTCGGCTTATTCATTCTGACTTCTTCGACCTTTTCCAATGTAGACCTCAAAGTTGATTCTACTTCTTGGGCAAACGTTTCCAATTTCAAATCAAGCGGATCAACGAGGTTCAACAAAAGTAACACCCGTGACGGTATTCTAGCCTGTTCCTTGACCAACTTAGTTAATCCCTGGAAATTCATAAAAGAAATACTTTGTTTCGTATTGGATTTATTTGGTTTGAACCATCGTAGAGATTTAGGGTCGTTCGGGGTTTCTTCCACTTCAACTAATGAACAACCAGTAAAAACCCTCTCTTGAGTCATCCGACATACTGCAAAAATTGGTTCCATGAAGACTACTTTAAGACCATGATCTGTTAATTCCCTTTCGTCAGCATTTGTAAGGCCCTCTACCGCCAAAATTTCAGGCCCACATAATCTTTCGGGGCTATCTACTTGTTGAATATATCCTCCGGGTCTTCGCCAGTCAGTATTACTCAAATCTAGCTCCTTCGATAAAAAAGAACGACAACTGAGTACTATTGTTGTACAAACCATGTCGTTAAATTCCAATACGAGATGCGAAGATCCTTGTGTCAATTCTTTTAGGCAGTAATTAGCATTTAGCTCCTTTACGAATCCGTCCAAATAATCCCTGGTGCGACTGAAATCTACTGGACCCAGCAGTCCATGTATTATGATTTTGCAAGATAGTCTAGAAAATATTAAATGGTTACTATCTGCATCCTCGAAAAGAATCCTGGTGCGTCTATTATTAGTACCACCCTGAGCAGCTACTTTCTCCAATTTATCATGATCCAATTCATGAGGCTTGCCCGGCTGTGGAAATAACCCACTGAGTTTTGCCCTTTCAGCTGGTACGTTTTCGAAACCCTTTGGTGTTACATCCCATCTTGTCGGTCTCATTCTCTTTCGCTCATTTAATGGCACTACATGAGAGAGATCTTCTTTCCTAAACTTTCCTGCACTTGTACTTAGTGCTGAATTACCCTGGTACCGACTGTACTGTGGTCTAGAGGGGAATTTCCTCTGTTGCTGTCGTTGATTTGGATAATACTGTTGCGGCTGATATCTTGATCTAGGATTTCCCTGCTGTCTCTTAGGATAGCTAGGACCCATATTTCCATTTTGATAGTTTCCATCACTGTCGTTTCTAGGTTTCTGTCTTTTATTACCATACATTTCATTATTATTTATGGCGGTTCTCTTGTTCGGATTTGCATCGTTATTCATCGATGCAATAATCTGAGATCTGAGATCTTCCAAAGCATGTTCATTATCTTCATTTCCCATAGTTCAATGTCCTAATAGGTTCTGACCAATTTGATCAGTACTTCCTCCTTCTTGATTGAATATTTCAGACGGTGATATCTTTATATCGTGTATTATTTTCCTTGACATAACGAACTTTGAAAACTTTTGAACAGATCATTTAAAAGCTAAAAACCACAAGGGACGTGCAAAAGGAGGACCAAATACTTCGTTTAAAGGATTCACATAGGTGAAACCTCTGGTATTCAAGATGAAGAATAGTGCTGTTTTTTTGCTGCTTTCGATTTGGTCAATTTGGTGTCATTTTACACTTGCAGCGGTTGTTGGTATCGATTATGGTCAACAATTCATAAAGGCAATGGTGGTCTCTCCAAGGGCCCCCATGGAATTGATATTTACGCCAGAAGCTAAGAGAAAGGAAGTTTCAGGTTTGGCCATAAAGAGCTTAGGTGATAAAAAAGGAGAAATTGAAAGAATTTATGGTTCTGCTCTAGGCTCTATGGCTACCAGGTTTCCGAAAAATAGTCTTTTGCATGTGAAGTCACTGCTGGGTAAGACTATTGATGATGAAGCTGAGATTTCTACATATTTGGAAGAACATCCTGGCCTAGATATTCTGCCTACGAAGAGGAACTCTTTGTCATTTGTTGTTGGTGATGAACGATACCCAGTTGAGGAGCTGACAGCTATGAGTTTGCAGGAAACAGTCAACAGAGCTAATCTTCTTTTAAGGGAAAAAGATTCAAGTGCTAACGACTACGTTGATAAGTTAGCCCTAACGGTGCCAGAATACTTTGACCAATATCAGCGTAAGGCTTTAGTAGACTCTGGTTCTTTGACCACGGATGCATTGGACACGTATTTGGTTCCAGACGGGTTATCCGTTGTGATTAATTTTGCCTTAAAGAAACGGGATTTCCAGGACAAATCTTTTTACATGGTTTACGATATGGGTGGTGGTTCGACGAAGGCCTCATTATTTTCCATTGAACAACCCGGTGATAAATCAGAACCACTTAGAATTGAATTTGGTGGCTACGGTTACAACTCTCAATTAGGCGGTTCTAACTTAACATTACAAGTGGCCAATTTAATCGAGACGAAATTTTTAGCTAAACATAAAGATGTTAGAAGGGAAGAATTACACCGTAATCCAAAGGCATTAGCAAAGATGGTTCAAGCTGCAGAAAAGGCTAAATTGATCTTGAGTGTTAATTCTGAAGCTGCTGTTGGTATTGAATCCATTTTGGAAGATATTGATTTCAAGACAAAGATCACCAAACAGGAATTTGAAGATTCTCTAGATAACAGCGTATCTGATATTGTCGAACCGATCAACACAGCTTTAGATTGGCAACTCTGGGATGGAAAAATAGATAAAAAGCAGTTGTCGGGTATTATTTTGACCGGTGGATCCAGTCGGGTTCCAATTGTTCAACACAAAGTAGCTGAGTATGTTGGTGAAGATAAGGTTTTGAAGAGTGTTAATGCCGATGAAGCTGCTGTGGATGGTGCTACAATCAGAGGCATAAAACTTTTCGAGGCTTTCAGAACCAAACCATTAAACATTACCGAGCGCTCTATCTCTGATTATGCGATAACCTTAAATCAGAAAGGTGACAAAAACCTTGTCTTCTCCAGAGGTTCAGTTTTTCCCATTAAAAAGACTGTGACTCTTGGGGATGCAAAAGATATTCCAACCGACTTTGATTTGGAGTTGTATGATAACAACAAGCCATTCCAATTAGTGAAAGTTAAAACCTCTGGTGCTGATAAAATATATTCGGCTGATAAGTGTCCTCAGGGTCTCGTTTATAATGCCACCTTTTCCATTTCACAAAATAAACTGTTCAATTTGGATAAGGTTGAAGCCATTTGCTTGAAAGATGGTTCTTCTACTGAGGAAAAACCTCGCAATGAGACAGAAAGGAAGACTAATTTGGGTTCCTCTAAACGTTCAGTAAAGTTAACTACTACGAATGAATACTTAAAGCTTAAGCCTATGTCTTCCAATGAACAGTTAAAACTTAGAGAACATATTAGAATATTGGATGAGAAAGATGCTATCAGATTTGAACTTGAAGAAGCAAAGAACTTGTTAGAAGCTTTATTATATGATGCAAGATCCTACTTGGAATTAGAGGAAGTCGTTGAAAAGGCGCCTCAAACTTACGTGGGGAAGCTGTCTGAAGCGGTTACCAAACATTTAACATGGTTGGAAGATGAGGCTGATTATACAACTAAATTTGAAGTACTTCAAAGAAGTAATGAAGTTCAGCAGCTCAGAGACAGGTTAGAAGCTTATTTACTATCGCTTTCTGAACCTTTAGATTCTAAACAATTCCAAAGTATTTTGGATAAAGCTAACGAGCTTCTGACACAATTTGATTTAACACAAGCAGATCATCAAAAGGCTGTAAGTTCTTTAAGAGAAAAATTTGAAGAGTTAGGACATGATGTTGAAGAACAATATGCCAAGATTAAATTGCCCCATCACATCGCTAGTCCATTGATTTACTGGAATGATACTATGTCTGCATTTAAAGAAGCGGTCAGATTAGTTGAGTACGCCAAATCGAGTGCTTCCAAAAAGATGGGTAGGGAGCAACTGTTTGAAATCAAGTCGGCATTTGATATAGCCTCTGCCGAATTAAAATCCATAATAGATTACTTTGGTAAGGCTCGTGATTATCGTGTGCACGAATTACAATCTTGGATACAGAAGGCTGAGAAGGCTCAAAAAAGAAAGGAAGAGAGATTGAAGAAAAAGATGGAAGAAAAGGAAAAGGAATCCAGCGTCACTAGTGGATCTACGGTTGCTGAAAGTGAATTCTCTACCACCTCTTCGATTTCTACAGCTTCTACTCCTTCGTCATCTTCACAAAACCAACAGAAAACAAGCACCACGACTGCAACAACACCACTGCATGATGAATTGTGAATTTTGTCCCTTTTTCGTATTGTCATAAAAATTCCTTAGTTCATATATACATTTGAATGTAGGAACAATTAGACCATTACAGGGTCAAAATGTTTTCTACTTTTCATTAATTGTATCACTATCTGTGCTAGTTTAATACCTATTCTATAAGATTCTTGAATGTGAATGGTTCATACGGGTATCCTTCACCTTCAAAAAACTTAGACATTGCTTCCACCCAGTGTAGACGGAGAGAGTGTAACATAGCAGACGTACCTTCCATGAGAACCAATATGCATACAGTTAGCACAAACCACATCGCAAAAAGAAAGACTACCTTAGTTACAGCAAGTGGTGAGCCAGAGCTTTTAGGTGAGAATGCGTTTTTGATAGTCATTTCCCAAAGCACACTTGATAGTTGAGCATGAGCTAATGACAGCGCCCATAAACGCAAGTAAGATGCAGTGTGAGAAATGCAATTGAGACAAAATTCAATCGTATGGATTACCTGATGGATCATAGCTTCACCGAAATTAAATCCTTCATTTTCATCCTCTCTGTGGAAGTCCGTGACAACCATTCCATCACCTTCGGTAGCCTGTAGATCGGTTGTTAACTCGTCAACTCCTCCATGTCTATTGATTGATTCGTAGCCATTTACATTGACACCGCTATGTTGCTTTTTCAGCATTAATGGTTTGTAAAGTAGTAACCACGGTACACAAGTCAATGCTGCAAGCAAGAGAAGAATCTGTAAAAATTTCTGTCCCGGGTAAAGTTGGTCGTCAATACGCCCTGGTGACAGAAACATGTTTATAAGCATGTTCAATAGACTTGGTGCAGGCTTGTTATCTTTTATCCAATCCTTAGACCATTTGTAGAGAATTGCCCACGTTAAATACCCAAAGATGGATTGCATGAATATGAGACCAGGAATAAAGTTACCAATGATATCCACGCTCGATTGTTTATATCTATAATTGACCAAAGAGAACATAAAAGAGTAAGTCATGTGAAGGAACCCCATTATAACGGATAATTTCATCTTATAAGAGTTGGTAAAAATCAAGCCATTATCTGTTCCATGCCAGGCATAATCCAGTCCAAACGGGTATGTACCAGTGTGTTGAGCAACAATATTTTCACCCTTTTTGAAATGTGAAGGCCATTTCCAACCAGATCTGAATAAAGTCATAGATTTAGAGAAAATGTCATTGTATAACAAACCAGTGTATACTGAAAAAGCCCCCATTAAAGTAATAACGTATCTTCCGGTGAAAATAATGTCAAAAATTTCACCACGTTGAATGTTTTCGAATCTTTTTTCCATCATTAATAGATAAAATCCGATTAACATCAGTATAAATCCATGGCCAAAATCACCAAACATGATGGCAAACATGAAGGGAAAAGTCACAATGGTAGCTAATCCTGGGTTTATCTCTTTGTAGGTTGCAGTACCATATGCATCACAAATGGATTGGAATGCTTGAGTAAATTTATTTGTTCGGTGGTATGTCGGTGGAACCCTATTAGTGTGTATAACGCTTACTACGGTGCTGTATTCCGATCCCACAGTTTCGCTATATTCCTTCATTGCATCAGAGATAGTCATTAATTCTGAACTTGGTAACCAACCTTCTGCGACTAAACCGTGAGTCTCTTGCTTGAAAAGGTTCAGTGTTGCATATATGTATTTTTCCCTCTTAATCATTGCATTCCAAACAGGTAATTGATCAGAAACCACCAATAATTCTGTATGTAGAGTAGATTCTGTGGTGTAGGCAATCTGCTGGATTTCAGATATTCTATCGTTCAAGTTTTGTATTTCTCTATGCGTACAGTGAGCTAAAGATACAACTTTGCCATTTAAAGAGTCTACTACACGTTGAACTTTCTGCAACAGAAATTCACCGTGAGTGAAAATAATGAAACAGTCCTTTTCCACTTTTTCACCATTTTCTAAAAGTGGTTCTTCAATGGCAAAATTCTGGAAGAAAAGATTACCACGTAGTAATCGCCACAAGATTCTGTTTAATACTTCAACTTTATCTCTTCTAACGGATCCCGCAATCATAAATCTATCGTGAAACCCAATTTCCAACAAGCTCTGATCAGCTCCCATGTCTAAAATGTCTTCTTGTTGCTGTTGCTCTTGTTGTTCGTCTGCTGATTCTGTACCATCCTGGAACGAAAAAGTATCACTCAAAGTTTCACTCAATTGATCTAGATTCAATCTAAATTCATCAACATCTCTCAATTCCCTTTGTTCGCGCCCCACACGTCCAAAAAATCCAGGATGACTTTGTAAGAAACGCGTAACTTCAAAGATGACGTACCTTTGTTCTAAGAGATCATTCAATCTTTCTCTTAGTTTTATCAAAGAATCATCCAACCTTTTTACACGTCCTTCGAATTCATGAATTTCATCCACCGCAGCCGTAATAATATCATGAGAATGAGTTTGCATCTCAGAGACCAATTGAGTCAGACTTGGGCGTTCAATATCATTTCCTTGTTCATCTGTGTGTAAAACATATTTCCAAGTAGCCTCTGCATGTTTATCACTTACTTCCTGCATGTAGTTCACCAGCCTTTCTACCTCGTCCAATTTTCTAATCTGTCCCACGTAACCTCTTTGGAATGCAGTCAAGTCCTTATTAAGATCTCGAAACATCAAGGAGCCCAGATTTCCCAGGAGACACACAATTTCCCTAGAGATTTCCAATGGAATGTACAATTGGACATAAGTCATATCCGCGGAGCCTATAGTACCTTTCTGTTAGTATCTCAGCCCTATATTTGTCAACACATTCCTTTCTTCCTAACATACGGAATATAGCCTCTTCTCTAGCCATTTTCAATATTTAAAGATTAACCAGGCAACCCTCAGCGTAATTTGTATTTAACACCTTCCCAAACCTCCAATGACGATCTGTTCAGTCCCCTGGAAGCTTCTTGAACCTTGAATTTAATGGTACTTTGTTAGTTGTACATGTTTGATTCTTTTCAATCCCTCGCGTCGTTCATGGCGACACCGTTAAGGAAGCCCATCAGGTAAACCAAGCATTACAAACTTTCGGTATATAGATGATCATAAAGTCAAAGAAGAATCACTTGTAGACCTAAGGTAAAAAGTTTTTTGAGCTATTTGGAGGGTTTAATTTTGAAAGCTGGAGTGCGAATTTGGTAGTGTAGGTTTTTCATTTGTTGATTATGACTTTTGAGGAGACACCAAAGAGCAATGTTTTCCAGTCACCAAAGGCTGTTGATTCCAAGAGGGCTTCACACAAGAGTCCACAAACAGAACCACTGGCGAGTTATATTTTCCCAGATATTAGAGCGCTGCATGAAATACGGCTGGACACATTTGTTGATCTGCAGTATGATGAGGTCACAGTGTATGGATTTGAAATATATGTCGTAGAGCAATGGGCAGCGGAGAGAAAACTTTCTACTGTAATAACTTCATATACAGGAAATTCTCAGGATACTATCAATGCTGTACAAGTTGCATTGCCTAAGGATCCTGAAAAATGGCCAGGAAGGTTGAAAGAATACTATGAAGATCTGTCGATTTTTGCCAAAGCCAGGAACATGCCCAAGGGATCACTTTTCATCACCAATTTGGCAACTGTTCCATCTACTTTAAACCTCTTACATGTAGAATGTGGTGATGTAAGGGTAATTTGGAGAGATTTTGAAATCAATTTTGACTTGAAGAGATTACGGTGTGGCGGTAGATCAGCCCTATTACTTTGTGGAACTTCCGCAGCAGCTGAGGATAAGTTCAGTCAATTGTTTAAAATATCCATCTATTCTGGTGAGCGTAGTGCACAATTGCAAGAATTGGAACAAAGTGAATATTTCCCCAACTTACAAAAAAACTATCATCCTGTTGTCGAGTTAGTTACAATAATACAAATTTGTTTAAGTTATTTTAATTTGTACCAAGGTGTCAAGGATGGTTTGCTTTGTGATAAGACAGAAGCTGCAGTGACACTGTTTTGGTCAAAATTCGGTAATTATTATTTTGGCGTCGATAGACCCAGAAATGAAGGAACTTCGGGACCTGCAACGGTTGCCTCTCTAATAAGTTTGGTATTGAGTTCCTATTTCAAATTACAGGTCGAAGATTGTATATCTTCAAAGGATCCATTTGAAGAAGAGGAATTTTATTCTGGCATTTACAGTTTCCAAAAAAAGTATGGGCTTACGAGAGGTACAAATCCCGTTTATTTAGATGATTTGACGTTACAAAGGTTATTTGAAGTTTCGGCGAAGACTTCGAATTCAGAGATTTTCAAATTTAAAAAAGTTGTTAAATCTACGGTGTCAGATATTACGGGCAAGGGCAATCCAATGCATCTTTCCAATAAAATTTTAACGACAGATTTAGATGCTATGGTAAGAAACGTACATGGTGGGTCAATCGGCCTTCTTTGGAGGGAAAAGGGGAGATTACGCAAGCAGTTTTACAGGGATTATGATAATTTTCGTGAAATTAGATTCTCTAGAGGTGATCCTCAGTTGTTATTGGATAAACAACCAAGTGAAATGACAAGTGATGGTACGGAATCACAGGAGTCAACTTCTTTGGAAGATCAGGAAAAACATGTGTTCGATAATAATTTGGGAAAGTATAATACATCCAGTTCATCAGTGTCTGCATCATCGATGTTTTGCAATTACGATAAGACAACATGTACAGCCAACTTTGGTTTGAATAGACTATATCACGGTGAATACTTTAGAAGGAATTCGGTGCCACTTTTTTTAGATGGTACTCACGACACAATGTTAGAATCAAAACCAAACGATGAGAAAGCATGTCGACTTTATAGATCCAATTCGTTATCGGAAGTGCAAGATGTGGTGGAACCCTGGACTTTACCCTTCGATCCCTCTTTAATTAGGATTGCAAGAGATTTGTTAAAGGTAAATAACCAAATACAAGCTCAAGAAAGGGATGAAAAGGCAAAGAACACCTGTATACGGGAGACGGAGGCTACTCATGCTGGTCATGATGAATCCTTTCACCTGGACATAGACCATTTAATCGGTGATTTGCAAAATAGTCATCAGATGCATAACCGCAAGGTAACGGAGTTGGAAAGTAACCACAGGGAAGTCGAAAATAAACAGTTATTGTTATATGGTGAAATGGAAGAATTAAGTTCGCTGGCTTCGAAATTTAAATACGATATGGGGGTTTTGGATATGAGAATGAGAGACGTTGAAGAAAGTATTTTACAATTTGATCAAAAATTAGCAACAGTACAAAAATCCCTTGTTGATCAAGGATTAGGTAAAGCATTAGGTACAGAATTACTGGTGGATAGAGAACAACTGGAAAAATGTTTAAAAGACTTCTTAGCAGCTGAAAATACCAAATATGAAGGGCTTTGCTCTAGAATGTGCAGTAAGAAATACTTTAAACAATTGCATCATGATTTGAAGTCGTGGACTTCATGGACTTTTAATAAGTTTTTCGATAGAGGTACTGAATACACAGATATTGGAAAAAATACATAGAAACACTATCATATAAGTGAACCAGTTGAAATTCCATAGTTGTTTTCTAAAATTTTTAACTTAGATTTCAATTTGAGGAAGCTTTTTGAATCCTTCGGTACTAAATCCCAATCTATCTCATTTATTAAATGTTCAAATTCTTGAGCCACTAATTCAGATTTTTCTCTAGTTGTGTCAATTTCATTTCGCAGCACTTGATAACTCATATCCAACCTTTGACCATTCATCGTAAATTTCTCATCTACAAAATTTGACACATCTTTCGATGCTGCCAGCTTCCTTTCAATGACAAAATTCCTGATCGAACTTAGGTGTTCATTGATTTCGTTTATGAGTAACCAAACTTTATTATTCGTGTACTCTTGTAATTCAATTTGTTTTAACAATCCGTAATTCTGTACTATCAGTCGGTCTTCTTCTGACGGTGTGGAAATCAGATCAAATGATTCCTTATTTTTGGATGACAAATCACCACTTAGCTGTTCATAACTCACATATGACTGTTTTGCTAATCTTTTAAAAAGGTGTTCTAGTTTATCCCTCTCCAGACGATTAGCCCTGCATTCTGTACTTAATAGCTTGGTCAATTGGAAAACGTATTCGAAATTATCATTACTAGACTCATCCATAGCGTTTGAAAAGATTGTTTAAAAGAAAATCAGAGAAGCTGCATTTAGACCAACGTTATCAAATATTGATAAAACGATCCTTTATTATAGTTATGTATAGTACGTTTGTGAAGATTATCATTGGCTTTAAGAAGTTAATCCACATGTCTAACTGTATGTCATATGTATTTTCTAAATTGTAGATCTGTCAACAGATGGACAGTGAAGCGGTGGCTCAATGGTAGAGCTTTCGACTCCAGTTAGATCCTGGAAATTTCCGGAATTGGCAATCGAAGGGTTGCAGGTTCAATTCCTGTCCGTTTCATTCAATTTTTTTTTCTATCTCCGATGGAAAATAAAACCTTTGTTCTCTCTTATTCATGCATTTCCGTCAGGATCAAGACCAATGCTTCGCAATGAAGTATATAGAGTTTATAAATTATTTACAGTGTAGACGCTTACTTTTAATTCATTGTAAATAGAAAAATTCTTGAAAATATTTGGAACAAGGAATGGTGGCTTCCATCCTTGTACATAGCAGAAAAATACCACTAAATTTTCTGTGCAATGAATAAGTCTCTTCTGGTGGTGGACACAATCTTTCATCTAACATTAAGCCAATATTGGCTCTAATTCTGTCAGAAACAGTTTGATCTTTGAAACTAGACGATTCTTCAACTGGTCCTGAAAATGGTTCGCCTAAGGTAATTACGCTATTAACATGTGCGTCTACCATTGCTTGAGATTCGAATCCATTCAAGTATCCTAAATCTTGCGATAATTGGCGAACCCCTTCAAAATCTTTTAGAATTGCACAACTCAATAACTTCCTGTAGTTTTTGATAAAGTTATCTGGAAAAGATCTTGATGCACCAAAATCTAACAATTCAATTTTACCAGTCTTGGAGTTGTAAAAAAAATTTGCCCAGTTGGGATCGGTTTGCATACAGCGAAATACTGCAATTTCTTTTAGGCACAATTTCATAATGTTTCCAGCAATGTAATCCTTTACATGTTGTGGTGTTGAAGGTAGTAATTTCATTATTTCTTTACCTTCCATACGACTCATAGTGATAACATTGGTTGTTGTTAATTCTGGATAGACGTGAGGAACTTCAAAGACGGGATCGTCCTTCAAAAATTCTTCGAATTGTTGCATGCATTGAGCTTCCCTAACGTAATCACATTCCCATTTTAGCTCCTTTCTAGCATTGTTGATTGTTTTATCCAAAAATAATCCCCTTGGTAATAATCTAGATGCTTTTAATATCATCATTATATTATTTAAATCCGAGTCAATAGAATCCTTGACGCCTGGATATTGAATCTTGACGACGACTTTATCGCCATTCTCTAAAACTGCCGTATGAACCTGACCAATACTAGCAGCTGCTATGGGGATCCTATCAAATTTAGCAAATTTAGTTTTCCAATTGACGCCAAATTCACCCCGAAGTACTTTGTCCAGTTGTCTCTGTGGCATGTAGTGTGCACTGTTCTGTACACGGGATAAGATCTCATAAAGATCCCGGGGTAATACTTTATCATCTTGAAATGACATAATCTGACCAACTTTTAATGCTGCACCTCTCATTTGTGAAAACTTCTTGGTAATACGTTCGACATTTGAATCCGATAGGATTAATTCTTTCCAACTAGGACTTCTTCCTTTGGCAACTTCACTTAAACCATCTGTAGCTGCATTTATACCAACACCTGCTGCTAATGAACCATAGTGGAAGAGACGGGCTATTCTAGATGACGGCACTTCCGAGGTCTCTAATCCTGCTTGTTGTCTTTCAGATCCCTGTTGTTGTAATAGATGACTCTAATAAAAGAAAAAAGTTGTTAGTCTTTCAGTTCCTGTAAATGTCCAATCCCAATCATTGCTCTTTACATACTTCTTCTGGTGGTACTTTAGTAGAGGTACTGTACTCTCTCGTAGTTGTACCAACACCACCTACTTTCTTCTTGGTTTTCTTTGGTTGATGTCTTCCGTGGTGCAATATCCTTGTTTCGTCTGCTAGTTTCTTAGCCCGTTCCCATTCAGGATCGTAAAACCACTGATACTGGCTCAAAAAGGGCCTTGTAAGAGTTGAAGTATTAATCCACGAACTCAATGACTCCTTTCCTATCTCCCATGAACCATTCAACACATGCTTCCCTGATGCACCAAGGCAGTATGCATGGTAAAGGGTTTTCCTTGTACTCATTTCTGACCTATGTAAATCAAAGATCCAATTTAATTTTCCTTACTAGCAGAATATGGTGATTAAAAACCTGCAAAACTAATTTAGTTGAAGGTCGTATGAGTTTTAGTAGTCTTATTCACCCCGGTTGAATTTTTCATCTTTATAGGCGTTCTTAAAATAAAGAGAAAAGGAAACTGCAGAAACCAGATAGATAAGGAGAAACAAAATTAGAAATTCTTATGTCAGGCGAATTAGACCAACAACTTCCATTAAAATTGACCACTAGTTGAATGCTGTTGAAGTTATTATAGCTAGTTATTCTTCTATCAATCGATCACGTGACTGGGTTCATTGAAAATTTTTAGGTGATGAGATGAGATGAGCTACTAAATTACAACTACAACCACGAATCTTTCAATATACGTTCGAAATATCAAGAGTTACAGGTTGTTATAGTCTTGTATCTGGCTGACAGAACAGAATATGGGTACCAAAAGAAGACTTTCTGAAAAGGCGGAACATGCAAATGCTTTAAAGAGCTCTGTTCCTGAGAGAGCTGCAGAGATAGCCGAGGAATTAAACAAGAAACAACCACACAAGGAAGAGCAACATCTAGAACATCATGATTGTGGTGAGTTTAATTCCATGGTACGTCATCATACGACTGCTGCACAGGCTCAGGAATTAGAAGATAGTAAAATTAATCCATTTACTGGTAGGCCATTCAGTGCTAAATATGTGGATATTTTGAAGATTAGACGTGAACTACCAGTGCATGCTCAAAGGGATGAATTTTTGAAGATATATCACGAGAATCAAATTATGGTCTTTGTTGGTGAAACAGGTTCTGGTAAGACTACACAAATTCCACAGTTTGTACTTTTTGATGAAATGCCTCATTTACAAAGTACACAGGTTGCATGTACACAACCACGTCGTGTGGCAGCGATGTCCGTTGCCCAAAGAGTGGCAGAAGAATTAGATGTCACACTAGGTGAGGAAGTTGGTTATTCTATCAGATTTGAAAACAAAAATTCCAACAAGACTATTCTTAAATATATGACAGATGGTATGCTTTTGAGAGAAGCAATGGATGATCACAATTTGAAACGCTACTCATGTATCATCTTGGATGAAGCCCACGAACGTACATTGGCAACAGATATTTTAATGGGATTGTTGAAGGAAGTCGTCTTAAGAAGACCAGATCTCAAATTGATTGTTATGTCTGCCACCTTAGATGCTAAGAAGTTTCAGTCGTATTTCCACAATGCCCCCTTACTCGCAGTTCCAGGTAGAACTTTCCCCGTGGAATTGTACTATACACCAGAATTTCAAAGAGATTATCTGGATTCTGCTATTCGTACCGTTTTACAAATCCATGCTACTGAAGATGAAGGTGATGTTTTATTGTTTTTAACTGGTGAAGACGAAATTGAAGAATCCGTTAGAAAAGTTCAATTGGAAGGTGACCAATTGGTTAGAGAAGAAGGTTGCGGACCATTAGTAGTCTATCCCTTGTATGGTTCTTTACCACCACAGATGCAACAACGTATCTTTGAACCTGCCCCAAAATCTCAGAAGGGCAGACCAGGCAGAAAAGTCGTGATTTCTACCAACATTGCAGAAACCTCTTTGACTATCGATGGTATAGTTTACGTGGTAGACCCAGGTTTTTCGAAGCAAAAAGTCTATAATCCAAGAATTCGTGTAGAATCTCTATTGGTATCGCCAATTTCAAAGGCATCTGCCCAGCAAAGAGCTGGTCGTGCGGGTCGTACGAGACCGGGCAAATGCTTTAGACTTTACACGGAAGATGCATTCAAAAAGGAATTAATCGAACAAAGTTATCCAGAAATTTTGCGTTCGAATTTGTCGTCAACCGTTTTGGAGTTGAAAAAATTAGGTATTGATGATTTAGTGCATTTTGATTTCATGGATCCTCCAGCACCTGAAACTATGATGAGGGCCCTGGAAGAACTAAACTACTTGGCATGTTTAAATGACGATGGTGATTTAACATCCCTCGGTCGTCTAGCTTCACAATTCCCATTAGATCCTATGCTTGCGGTGATGTTAATTGGATCTTTTGAATTTCATTGTTCACAAGACATTTTAATCATTGTAGCTATGCTTTCGGTTCCAAGTGTTTTTATTCGTCCTACAAAAGATAAAAAGCGTGCTGATGAAGCTAAAAACCAATTTGCCCACCCAGATGGTGACCACATTACATTGTTAAATGTTTACTATGCTTTCAAATCAGATGAAGTTTATGAATATGGTGTTCAAAAATGGTGTAGAGACAATTATTTGAATTATAGAGCATTGGCTGCAGCTGATAACATTAGAGTACAGCTAGAAAGACTTATGATTCGTCACAACCTTGAATTGAACACGACTGACTATGAATCCCCAAAATATTATGATAACATTAGAAGAGCTCTTGCATCTGGATTCTTTATGCAAGTAGCTAAAAAGCGTTCTGGTGGAAAAGGTTACATCACAGTCAAGGATAATCAAGATGTCTTAGTACATCCAAGCACTGTGTTGGGTCACGACGCTGAATGGGTTGTCTATAACGAGTTTGTTTTAACCACAAAGAACTACATTAGGACCGTTACTTCAGTAAGGCCAGAATGGTTAATTGAATTAGCACCTGCCTACTATGATCTGCATAACTTCCAGAAGGGAGATGTCAAATATTCGCTGGAGAGAGTCAAGGAAAGAATGGATAGAATGCTAGAGTTACACAACGATAAACACAAGAAGAAGGGAAAGAAAGAGGAAAAGGAGAAACACGAGCATACTTAAACGTGTGTAACCAAATAGTTCTAAATAGAATGAAGCTTTGTATAATAATAACTAACTTGGTTATAAAGTTTTGTTTATCATGTCTTGTGACTTGGTGAGCTCTTATCGATCATTGTACGGCTTTATTTCACACGGGGAAAAGGGAACTTTAACCCCAGATCAATTACGGCAATCTTCGAAAGTTACAAGAACGAAAAAGACAAAAGACTAACAACCTAAAATCTAGTACATTGAACTTCATTAGATTATGGTTGGTTATCGTGAATCATTTCTGCAGTTGAGTCTTGAAGGCGCTGATCCTAATGCAGATGTTTTACAGCTTCTCATGTATTCCAACTTCCGTGAACAACTAAGTGAATCTACTCAAGAATTGCATAATTTAACCGATAGGATTGTCTTCCACCAGGTTTCAAGGTCTCAAACATCTCTAGAGACATATGATATGGTCTTACCGTTGATGGCGATGCTCATAGAGAGTAGAGAAAGAGCAAAGAGAATCTATAGAGATGCACTGTCATCGAGAATGAGTACAAGGGAATTGGATATCGATCCACTATGCGATGAAATGCACGAACAACTGGTTAGAACTAATGATTTGCTGAAATTGTATCCAAGAAGAGATTCTTTGGGGTGAGAGGAAAGTTATC
>JAJLXU010000010.1:120702-132424 GCA_030571545.1 Zygosaccharomyces gambellarensis
TTTTTTTTTTTTTTTTTTTTTTTTTTTTTTTTTTGAATACCCCACCAACTTTTCTACAGCTAAACCAATTTTTTCTCTCCACCTTGACGAAATGAAATTTAATTGGTATCTTCAATTAATTTTGTTTGTGATGCAGCTAAAATCTGTATCTGCTTTTGATCAGTATCTACTGAGGAAATGCAACTCTGCTGGCTTCTGTAGGAGAAACCGTCATTACGCACAGAACATTCAACGGAACAATGGGTCAGATGACTCGAAAGCTTATTATGTGATTGACGAGTCGAGCATTCGATACGACGAAGATGACTACAGTCTCCACGCCAACATTATAAAGAAGATCCCAAATAGTGGTGATGATATCAAAGTGGAATTGCCATTCTACTTGCAATTGTTGCAGGATGGTAATGCTGCCAGGTTTGTCATTGATGAAACTAGAACTCACAAAGATTATTTGCCTCAAATCTTAAACCAAAGAAGGTACAATGAGACCAGTAAATGGGCATTTGCTTCTGACAAAATTCCATCCAAAGTTCCCATTCTCAAGACTAATGGCAACAATAGTATAAAAATTTTGCCTAATTCCAGTCATGCAGATTTGAGAATTGAGATCTCTACAAATTCATTTCTCATTAATGTGTATTGGAAAAATCAATTGACCGTGGCAGTTAATGAAAGATCGTTTTTAAATTATGAACACTTGAGATCAAAGAATAAAAACAAAGAGAACCTATTACCTGAAGAATTGGACTTTGACATGTTTCATGATAGTTTTAATTATTCTCGATCAGATACGATGCCATTTGGACCAGAGTCAGTTGCCTTAGATTTTACCTTTAATGAATTTGGCCATTTGTACGGATTACCAGAACACCCAGACTCATTTAGATTACAAGATACTTCGAATGGGGAACCATATCGCTTATTTGCTGCTGATGTCCCTCGTTATGATGTTGGTACTAGGATGCCAATGTATGGTAATATTCCATTTGTTATTGGTAACAGTGGAAGAGCAGCTGCTGGTGTATTTTGGGTCAATGCAGCTGAAACATGGGTTGACTTTAGATACCCCAACCATCATCAAGCTCAATCCCACTGGATGTCAGAAACTGGTATTATTGACGTCGTAATGTTTTTTGGCGATAATCCAACACAAATTGTTGATGAATATACGAATTTAACTGGTAGACCAACTTTACCAAAGGAAGCTGCAATTGGTCACCATCAATCGAGATGGAACTATTATAATGAATCGGATGTTTTAACAGTTGATTCTAACATGGCAAGTGGTCAATTCCCATATGACATCATCTGGTTAGACTTGGACTATACCGATGAAAAAAAATTCTTCACTTGGAAACCTGATGCTTTCCCAAATCCCTCTAGATTACTTAAGAAGCTAGGCGATTTAGGTAGGGGATTAGTCGTTTTAATTGATCCTCATTTGAAAAAAAATTATAGTATTAGCAATACGGCAGTTGAGAAGGATGTCGTCATTAAAAATGAAAAGGGAAAAACTTTCTACGGTACATGTTGGCCAGGGATCTCAGTTTGGATCGACACTTTTAATGATCTTGGCACTAAGGTCTGGGGAAATTTCTACAGGAATTTCGTGAATGACACTAAAAATTTAGGTATTTGGAATGATATGGATGAACCATCTATCTTTAATGGTATCGAAACTACAGCTCCCAAAGACTTAATTCATGCAGGTGGATTTGAACATAGAGCTCTTCATAACGCTTATTCTTTAACGGTCCACCAAGCGACTTTTGAAGGATTGTCCAATATTTTCAAAGAATCTTCAAGACCATTTGTTCTTACAAGAAGTCATTTTGCTGGATCTCAAAGAACTGCTGCGACTTGGACCGGAGATAACGTAGCAAGTTGGAACTATCTTCAAATTTCTATTCCCATGGTTTTGGCTAGTAATGCAGCTGGTATGCCATTTACTGGCTCTGATATCGCCGGATTTTTAGATAATCCGGAAGATGAATTAATTGTTAGATGGTATCAAGCGGGTCTATGGTACCCATTTTTCAGAGCTCATGCTCAAAATGAAACTAGAAGAAGGGAACCCTTCCTTTTCAAAGATCCTATTAAAAGTTATGTTCGGGATGCTATTCAATTGAGGTATCACTTGTTACCAACATTGTATACTGCATTTTACAGATCAAGTTTAAGTGGTTCACCAATTATGAAACCAATGATTTTTGAGAAACCTCAATATACCAACTTTACAACTGTTGATGATCAATTTTACATTGGTTATAGTGGTATTCTGGTGAAGCCCATTTTGGCAAAGAATTCTTCATCTACGAACATTAAGGTAGCTGATGGAGTTTATTACGATTTCCATGATTTAAAACCGCAGAAGCCAGTTAAAACTGACCAGAGTTCTGAAATTAAAGCCATTCACGTTGAAGCCGGTTTGGACAAAATTCCAATTCTATTGGAGGGTGGTCATATTATTACAAAAAGAGAAGGGTATCAAAAATCATCAATTTATTATCGCAACGAACCCTATACCTTGGTTATTGCACCTGATGCATTTGGTAACGCCAAGGGTGAACTGTATGCCGATGATGGTGAAACATTGGCTCACAAGAAAGGCCAATTTTTACACAGCTTGTTTACGCTCGAAAATTTCGGGATCATTTCTGGGAATACAAGTAATGTCCCATCCAATCATAAAATGGCTGGTAACACATTGATTGGAAAAATTGTGATTGCCACCGCCAATAATGGGACCAAAATTAATGATACAGCTAGTGTTAAGAGAAGTGGTCATACTCACACTATTAACGTCAACAAGACTAATCCCTACCAAGCTATCATTATTAATCCAATGGTATATGCTAATGAAAGTTGGATAATTGAACTATAATCAATTTAATTATAACTGTCCTTCTATTGATGTAAATTGAATTCACGAATGACTCACAATTGCTAATAATAATGATAATGATAATAATAATAGTGAGTGCGAATAATTGTTTTGCCTCCTTTATTTTTGGTGCTTGAGAGCTGCTACCGTTTCATCAACGATATTTGACAAATAACGGTTCTTAATAACTTCTCAATCGATAGCTATTCACTAAATATTCATTGAATATTAAATAATTTAGCTAAAAAATCATCCGGACGCGGGTTTAGTTGCATCCGACATCCACCCAACCCCGTTGGACACCTGCTTGAATAAAATACTAGTATCAGAGTTTCTCCTTTGTAGCACATTTAGGGCCAAGGTATAAAAATAATATTTCTCAGTTCAACGTATCATCAATTGCCTACAACTAAAAGATCTTGTGATTTTATGGATTTACACAGATGTAGTACCTATTTTTTCAATTCGCTTGTTACAACAAAGGGATCTTCTTAACCAAGTTCCCCCTACTATTGAAGGACTGTTTGATAAGTTTTCAATCACATAAAGAATTATTAATTCAAACTGTCATAACTACATATTGCATTACGCTTTTAGCTCTAGCCATCTGAGAGTACTTAAGTATTTCCGATATGCTTTTACATTGGTTCCTGCAAGTGCTCTTCTTTTGGAGCCAGTTACAGACAGCAAGTGGTTTCACCCAGTACCTGTTGAAAAAGTGCAATCAAGCTGGGTTCTGTGCAAGAAATAGATACTATGCTGAAAATATACAAAAGAGTGGTGTTTCTTACTATAGCATTGAGGATTCAAGTGTTCAATATGATGAAAATGACCAGACCCTTTATGCCACAATCATAAAAACAATTCCATCTAATGATGTTAAAGAGGAAACTACCGAAATCGAATTACCATTTTCATTACAATTACTTCAAGATGGTACTTCTGTCAGATTCACCATTGATGAGAATCGTCCTTATAAAAATTATTTACCTAAGGCATTAAATCAAAGAAGATACAACGAAACTAGTAAATGGGTTTTCACTCATTTGCCAAAGAAGACTCCTTATGTGAAAAAAGGTAGTACTTTTAATAAACATAAAATTGTGATCGGACAAGATAATGACTATTCTGGTGATATTAAAATTGAACTGTTCACCAATTCGTTTCTAATTAAGATTTATTGGAAGAATCAATTGACCATGGTAGTTAACGAAAGATCACTTTTGAATTTTGAACACTTAAGATCTGAAACGGAGAATGAACAAAATCTTTTGCCTGAAGAATCTGATTTTAATATGTTCCATGACAATTTTAAATATTCTAAAGCCGATACAGTGCCATTTGGACCGGAATCAGTTGCCTTAGATTTTACTTTTAATGAATTTGGCCATTTGTATGGATTACCGGAACATCCAGACTCGTTCAGATTGAAAGACACCAGTGAAGGTGACCCATACCGTTTGTATGCTACCGACGTTTTCCGTTACGACATTGGTACTAAGATGCCAATGTACGGTAATATCCCGTTTGTTATTGGTAACAATGCAAGGGCAGCTGCAGGTATCTTTTGGGTCAATGCAGCTGACACCTGGTTCGATCTTAAATATACGAAGGGTAAGCTATCTTCTGATAAAGCTCAAACACATTGGATGTCAGAAACAGGTATTGTTGATGTAGTACTTTTTTTTGCTGATACACCTGACCAAGTGTTGAATAAATATACAGATTTGACTGGTAGGCCCATGTTACCAAAACAAGCCGCTGTAGGCCATCATCAATGCAGATGGAATTACAATGACGAATTAGATGTTTTGAACGTCGATTCTAACATGGATAAAGGACACTTTCCCTATGATATTATCTGGTTAGATCTGGAATATACTGATGATAGGAAATTCTTTACTTGGAAGCCAAGTGCTTTCCCCAATCCTGCTAGATTGTTGAAAAAGCTAGGAAAATTAGGTAGAGACTTAGTCGTTTTGATTGATCCTCACTTGAAAGCTGGTTATGATGTGAGTAATAAAGTGGTTAAAAATGATGTAGCTATCAAGAATCAAAAGGGAAAGACTTTTTACGGTACTTGCTGGCCAGGTAAATCCATTTGGATTGATACATTCAGTGAGCTTGGTCGTAAAGTTTGGACGAGTTTTTATAATACTTTCTTAGATGGCGCCAAGAACCTAAATATTTGGAATGATATGAATGAGCCATCTATCTTTGACGGTCCAGAAACTACTGCTCCCAAGGATTTGATCCACGATGGTGGATTCGAACATAGGGCGTTGCACAACGCTTATCCTTTGACAGTTCATGAATCTACCTACGATGGTATGTTAGAAATCTTCAATAACACTGTGAGGCCATTTATAATTGCTAGAGGATTCTTCGCTGGTTCTCAAAGAACCGCTGGTACCTGGACTGGTGACAATGTAGCCACTTGGGATTATCTCAAAATTTCACTACCGATGGTATTGAGTAGTAATGTAGCAGGTATGCCATTCACCGGTGCAGACATTGCAGGGTTTTTCGAAAATCCCGAAGACGAGCTTATAGTGAGGTGGTATCAAGCAGGTTTATGGTACCCGTTTTTTAGAGCCCACGCCCACATTGATTCTGACAGAAGAGAACCCTTCTTGCTGAAGGAACCATTCAAAAGTTACGTCCGTGATGCCATTCAACTAAGATACAATTTACTACCTACATTCTACACTGCTTTCTTTAGATCAAGTTTAGAAGGAACTCCAATTATGAAGCCTATGATATTTGAAAAGCCTAAACATTCTGGATTGGCTGCAGTTGAAGATCAGTTCTACCTGGGTAACACTGGTATTTTAGTAAAACCAATATTGGATAAAAATGCTTCTATTGCAGAGATCAAAGTTGCTGAAGGACTTTACTATGATTATTATAACTTGAAACCCTATCTCGTGAATAACTTTGGAGAAAAGAATGTCATTTCCCAAAAGAAGGAAAGCTATGAGGTTGAAACTCTTGAAATGAAAGCTGATTTAAATAAAATTCCAATCGTTTTAGAAGGTGGTCACATCGTCACCAAGAGAGAAAATTACAGGAGATCATCTAAACTTTATCGTAACGATCCTTACACGTTGGTAATTGCTCCAAATTCAATTGGCGACGCTGAAGGTGAATTATATGCCGATGATGGTGAGACATTAGCTCATAAGGATGGCGAATATTTGCATAGTGTGTTCACATTTCAGTACCACGAATTGATTACTGGACATCCTAAGAATATTCCATCCGACCATAGGACTGCTGGGAACACGCTAATTGACAAGATCGTGATTGCTACTGGTATCAGTGAATTCAAAGTCAGAGACACCGTTAAAATCAACAAAAATGGCAAATTTCATGAAGCCAAAGTCATTAAAACAAGTCCATTCGAAGCTGTTATATTACACCCAATGGTATATGCCAACGAAACTTGGCAAATTGATTTTTAGCTAACAGCGAAGTAAGATGATGATTATTTCGTCTATAGTTTTCATTTGAACTCCTGGATTTTTCCAATTTTAACATTCCTAAGTTTGATTCATTAACCATGATGTGCTTTTAGCATTCTTGAAAATTTAGCCAAATGGGACCATTTAACTGTTCGAGAGCATTCTGGGCACTTCCCAATTCTTGGTATTAGATTGCTGACACCGTCTTGTAATTGTTCTTCATCTAGAAAATACCTATGGAGACATCTCAAATGAGCGACAGAGTTGCAGTCTTGATAAACACAAAACCCAATAAATGGCTTCAATTGTGAATCTTCAGAAGTGTAATTGAAGGGAACTTGACATATCCCGCATGGTATCTCTCCAAACGTCAGCCTTTCCTGATATATTTTACAAAGGTTCATGTTTCTATCTACAAATCCTCCGAAAAAATGCTCTACCAATTTCAAATTCCATTCAGAATAATTTATGGCATTTTCCACAGTTGGTGAAATAGTGAGTGACTGTGAGGTTTCCACTGCAATGGCTCCCATATCATTAATATTAAATTTATTTTGTGTCCAAATAGCTTCCACATCTGTACTGAAGAAATGAACTACTAAATCCATATGTTGAAAATAAACATTTTTGGCCAACAATCGAGCCACTCCCAATTTGTGATGAATGGTTCTACCACCGTTTTTATTACCAACTATTCGTTCATCATCTGCAATATAGTGAGTCTTATATCCATGTTGCCAGGCATGCTCAAACTGCAAAGCAGCAATCTTTGACGGAAATCCGTATACTACCATAATCATTTCCCATGGCCTCGTACCTTCTCTTTTTGTTCTATAAGCTCCTCCCCTGGTCAGTATGCCATTATGTTGTCGTAGTCTTCTCACTGGATTGGGCGTTGATCCAATGTAAAATGATTGCTTCTTACAAATCGATTGTAACAGATAGCAGCAGTAGAATACAGGAACATATTTTGATGGCTGATCAACATTGTCAACGTTGTCACTCATTTTTCTCTTGCAAGAAGGGTTATTTAATATTTGAGAGACATCAACTTGAATAACTTTAAAACACACCAATTTCATTAAGAACAAGAGAAATAATGATCAAGCGCTCATTAAATTCACTGGTAAGATATTATTCAGCTAATTCCAATGCGGTTGCGTCACAAAAATTAGCACAGGGACGTTTGCCATCAATTCCCACACCAAGAGCTATAAAGACTTATTTAGACGATTATATCATAGGCCAGGACAAGAGTAAAAAAGTATTGAGTGTTGCTGTGTATAATCATTATTTGAGGAATCACGACAAGAGGAAAAAGTTTGAATTGCAAAAAGCTCGTGAGCTGATTTGGGAAGAATCTCAAAGACGTGAACAAGAGAAGCAAGATAAATTGGGATATGAAAATAGTGAATCAAAGGCAGGTCTTAAAAACTTACAACAACAGTTGATGGCCCAACCTGATGATAGTCTGATACTCAACAAAAGTAATGTGATGCTGATTGGACCTTCTGGTTCTGGAAAAACACTTTTGGCCACAACTTTGGCTAAAATTTTAGAGGTACCAATCGCCATTACTGATTGTACACAATTAACACAAGCGGGCTACATTGGTGACAGTGTCGAAGTTTGTATAGAGAGGCTTCTGGCGAACTCAGATTACGATGTTTCTAAAGCACAAAGTGGCATAATCGTGTTGGATGAAATTGATAAATTAGCAAAGCCAGCTGCAAGTATTGGTACTAAGGATGTATCTGGTGAAGGTGTACAACAAGCGCTGTTAAAAATAATCGAAGGTCATAATGTAGAGGTTACTGTTAAACGTCCTGTTAAACAAGGAACTGATAACAAAAATAATCAAACGACTGCCAAAAAAGATGAAACTTTCGTTATAGATACATCGAATATTTTGTTCATGATTATGGGAGCATTTGTTGGATTAGATAAGCATGTAGTTAAAAGAATTAACGGTGATAAAGGTGTTGAGGAACCAAAAGAAGAGGATGATTCAAAGGACAAAATTGAAAAGTTGAGATTCAGCAATACTATTGAACAAATTGATTTAGGTAACGGTAAAAAGGAAACTGCTTTAAATTTAGTTACTCCTACTGATTTAGTAAGCTTTGGGATAATCCCTGAACTAATTGGCAGGGTGCCCATAATAACAGCATTACAACCATTACAAAGAGACGATTTGTACCATATTTTGAAAGAACCCAAAAATGCCTTGCTGGAACAATACAGATACATTTTTAAACAGTTTGGTGTTCAGTTATGCATTACTGAAAAGGCACTCCAAAAAGTAGCCCTATTTGCTCTAAGAGAGGGCACAGGTGCCAGAGGATTGAGGGGTATAATGGAACGATTACTATTAAACGTAAATTACGAGTGTCCAGACTCTGGGATTTCATATGTCTTGATAACAGAGGATACTGTAAATTCTTTACAAGAAAGGGACTATTCATTAAACACAAATGTTGATGTGAGATATTACTCTAGAGGTGAAAAAGACCAATTTATTCAAGATACTTATAAGGAAGATGGGAAGTTAGGAAAAGAATTGGATAGACAATTCGGTAGAATCTCCACCAGGGAAAAGGAAGGTAAACTATAATCAATGATGAATTAAGAAGTACACCAAAAAAAAAAAAAAAAAAATATATATATATATATATATATACTGAAAAACTCGTTTCGATAGATTATGTTATTGTAACCACTATTATGTCCACTAATTCGACCCGTATTATTTTTCATTAATAAAACAATAAATATATATCTCCGTAATCTCTCTAAAAATACAAATTGTTTCCTGATCACTGTGAAATGGAGATTATAATCATGATATTTACCTAGGCTTTTGTGCAACAAGATATAACACCCTTAGGGATCCGGCTCCATCGTCTACTTTACCCATATGTTCTTTAACAAATCTTCTAAAAAGCGTTGTAGGGTCAGTTCCCTTTGGAGGGTTTGTGGGATCTGGTAAGTATGTCCTGAACAAAATATCGAAATTCATTTCGGAATAAATTTCATAGAGGCATCCCATCTCAGTAGCACAATCACCTGTCTTGAGGCTTAAAACTGAATACTTCAAATTGGTGAAACCAACTTCCCTAAATGCTTGAGCTAAATGTTGAGTTGGATAAATATCGATTCCCTTTTCTATTGCCGCTAATGTCATGGCATCAAGAACTCTATCCCTTTCCTGGGTACTTGGGAATTGATGCGGATCTGTTTTGGGCGTAAAAGAGTTTGATATTCCGATATCGGTTACACTTACCAGTGAATAACCTCCAGGGACTAAAACCCTATACATTTCTCTTAGCAAGTTTTTCCATTTATTGGAAGCTAAATTCATCCAAATTCTTGGACAAAATATGGCAGGGATTGAACTATCTGCAAATGGTAATCTTAATTGCAAGCTTTCCTTGCTGTATAAATATGCCTTTCTAGAATCGGGCATCTCTTTTCCATTTGAGGCTGATGACGAATCATTTTTCGGTGTATCTTGAGCTTCTTTCGGCAACAGGAATTGTGTAGGTAAGTCAACTTTCTTGTAGTTACTAAGGTATCGACTAAAATAACTTTCTAACCATGCATTCTCTATTGGGTTTCCTTGAGTATCAGTGGTTGGATGTTCTTGTTTTGATGATGATGCTGATGCAGAAGCGGCTGCAGAAGCAGCTGCCGTAGCGGAAGATGGAGATCCTGAAGATGGCGTTGCAGGCGTTTGGTGTCTTCTCTTGAAGAGGCTTGATAATCCGGTTTTCTTACCTAATTTACTTGCTACTTTCCTTCTCGAAGATTCATGGTACACGCTATTGTTTGGAGATTCTCTTCCAGTACCACTACTAGCGCTGCCACCACCACTACCACTCGTACTGTTTATCGGTGTAACATCACCGCCTGGAGTTTGATTGAAACTTTTAGAAGTTGAAGAAACCGATTCTTCAGAGTAAGAGCCACCCGATCTTCGTCCCATACAATCCAAAAAATATTTACCCGCATTTTCATTTGAAATTTGAATCAACTCACTTTCATCGTTGACGATGTTAACGACCGATGATGAAATTTTTGAGTTTTGTGAACCTAATACGATTTTAGCATCACCTTCATCCATCATCCAGGGTGAAATGTCAAGTGGATAATCAGCCACCTTTAAATTGGGTTCATCATAGGCTAATTGCCAACCTAATCTTGATTCTTGATATGGCCTTAACAAAAGTATATCAATATCATCAATGGTTTCACCTAGACTTGGTTTAGCAGTCATAAGAGTAGCCCCAGTTTGTGGAACATAAATAGCCGTTGTTTGGGAAACCTGGTGTCTTGCATTGGTTTTTCTTTGTAAAAGATGTTGAACAACATCTGCTGAGAAAAACGTCGAATTTGATTGTGATACAGATCTTTGTCCCTGCATATACCACAATGAAATTATTGTTTCTATTTCTGAATAATCCTTTGAAGCATCATAAGATGCATAAATTCTATCAATTGGTTCTTGTTGATGAAACGGAACACATTGGTATGCATAAAGTCTCGATTTCAGATATTGTCCAATATAAGTAGCAAAAGAACTTAGCCTCTTTTTTGAATGTACTCGAGAGTCTTTTGATTTAGAATCCATATTGAAAGAAAGGAAAATGTTCATTGGTTTGAAATTTTCGTTGTAAAATGGGGCATAAAGAATTTGTTTAGTTTCTCCATCAATTGGTATACTGATAACATTAAATGACTGGTGCTTAGCAAGAGCACTACTTCCCACACGAGGTAAATTATTCCAATCCCAGACTCTTTTCCTATGTAAATTTGCAGCAACCTTGGATGTATTTCCGTGGATACTTGGAGCAGGTGTTAACACATGATCACTATTATCATCATTATTTTCATCGTTACCGCCAGTATTACTACCATTGGTATTTTCGTTGTCGTCAATTACATCACTGTCAATGGTGTCCATAGACTGAACTTGATTCAATTTAGAACTTTTCGTATTATCAGTAAATTCTGTCGGATTCAAAATTCTTCTTCTACTGGGCTTTGGTGATAAGGGCGATGAACCAGAAACCGATCCATCCTTGTTGGGGATCGAACCTTGTAAAGTATCACCCCTAACAGATGCAATCTCTTCTTGTAACTTCGAAATTTCACCTTTAATCTTATCTTTATGAGATCCTGTACTTTCTTTACTACTTCTACTCGCAACGGATCCTATATCGCCATTATTCACCGGTCCATTCTTACTATTGCTACCACTACCATATGCTCCATCCCTATGCATTTTAAACCCATCAAATGCCATCTTTCGTCTTCTTCAACAACAACACTCACACGCCTTCTTTAGTTCTTCGTTCTTTCTACAATAGAAAAT
>JAJLXU010000010.1:132524-212141 GCA_030571545.1 Zygosaccharomyces gambellarensis
AAAAAAAAAAAAAAAAAAAAAAAAAAAAAAAAAAAAAAAAAAAAAAAAAAAAAAAAAAAAAAAAAAAATAAAATAATAATAATAATAATAATAAGATTTAACTTCTAATAGTGTGATAATAATTTTTATTGAATTAAAACTATGCACCCCTTAGTCTTCGAAATTTTTAGAACTTTTATATACAATTGAGAAATTTCTCGAACCTATTTTATAAGTAAATACCATGTTGAAATGCAAGAATATTGAAAAATGCAATGTTGAATATGCAAAATAGTTTGTTGAAAGTTTAAATGCTTAATAGGAGGTTGAAAATCCTGTTTTCTGGTGAAATGAAGTCGTTATCAACAATGTTCACCAAAACGTAATCATCAATTAAATGTTGCAAAAGCCTGACACTTTGATCACAATGATTATTGATGAAGTTTAATTTCCATTCTTCACAAATGTGGTAGAGTTCTTGTTTCCATGCTAAGAAAGAAACTTTTTCCACAATCGTTGGTTGCAACACTTCGCGGCCTGGGAAAACTCCCCAGGTCACTGCATTTGCCTTTGTACCATCACGGTGATTTGTTGTTAAATTTCCATCATGATCAACTGCAAAGTAAGTTAAAATAACGTCATTAGCCAAATGATCGTGTAACTTGGGCAATTTTTCCTTTGGTAGCAAAAATTCCAAATACATCTTTTGGTAGACATATCCATCACTAGGGCCCCAACCGTGTACTGGATGACTTGACTTGACACCGTTTAATTGTGGCTGGGAATTGGTAGTGATGATTAATTTTTCATTTATTTTCACTAACTCAGGCAAAATATCGTCAACTTCATGGTTCAATGAGGTATCGCTCCATGGTAGACATTTCAATTCGCCGCGTAAATAACCTATGACAAGTTGAGCGATATCATACATGGAAGTTGGTGTTGACCACAGTTCCAGTGATCTTTTACCCGACTGACGGATTAAAGATGCACCACAAAGATCTAAATCACCGAATGCAGGTGATGAGGAATCACCGAATCTACCATTAGGAAATTCATCCGATGACCATTGTGATGTCCTTGCCACATACGAGTAAGGTCTCCTTTGCCAAAAAATTGGTCTAACTTCTTCATTACGTCTTTGCGGATTCAAAGATTTACGCCATGGCAAAATCGCTAAGTGGTTATCTAATGGTTCATCATGTCTTGGTAACAAGCCTAAACGATCCAAAATCATTTGTGGCGCTTTCTCTAAATTCATAGTGTAAATATGTAGATGGCTGACATGTCCACTATCCAGCAGTTTTTGACAAAGATTGGCGACTAATTCTGTCCCTACATCACGGACTAATTGATCATCATCCTTAATCGGATCTAATTTATCCAGGTATTCTTGTGGAATATTAATTTCGCACCAATTTGCTCTTCTTAGGAAAGCTGCATGAGTAGTAATTGGCATAATACCTGGAATCAAAGGAATGTCAATACCTTTGGCTCTAACACGTTCACACCATTTAATAAACAGATCACCATCGTAAAACATTTGTGTAATGACAAAATTTGCGCCTGCATCAACCTTCTCTTTTAAATGATCTAGCAGCGTCTCATCGTCACCCATAGTCTCTGGATGACCTTCAGGATATCCTGCAACACCAATATCGAAATAGTCACCATATCTATCCCTAATGTATTTGACTAAATCCTTCGCGTATCGAAACCCACCTTCTACTGGTTTCCAAGACTCTTGATTAATAGGCGGATCACCCCTAAGTGCTAAAATATTTTGACAACCTGATAAACGAGCACTTTCAAGAGCATCATCAACCTGAGATACTGGCATATTCGTACATGTAAGATGCATGCAAGTCTCCAATCCAAGCACAGATTGTGACGTTTCCACCAGATCAGTCGTCAATTGTGAAACGACACCACCACCGGCGTTCCATGTAACATCGATAAATTGTGGTAATGTAGATTGATACATTCTATCCATTCTATCATAGAGATTTTGAACACCCTGTGTAGTTTTTGGTACAAAATACTCAAACGAAAAGGTTGGCTTCGTAGACTTGGTACTATGATTCTGCAGTTTTTCAGAAATCCTCATCTTGTAAATATCTTAACAATATTTCCCCAACCAGCTCAATAGTATCCTAGTGATATGGTTCTTGGTTCAAACTATCAATGTCAATACCGTTGAAGAAAATTTGAATGATTCCACGTTTCCCATTTCTTGTTAACTTCATTGTCCTTTTAAATATATATATACCTTGTGAAATTTCATGTGATAATTCCGACGAGTCATGTCGGTGTTATAACGCCCTACATTGAGTAAAAGCACGTGAGATTGCATCGATTCAGATATTAGCCGCCGAAGTGGAGGAGTATAGCGATGGTTTTCATAGAATTTCTCGACCTCACTTCCTTAGTAAACCTTCGAAGTTTATAGAAACCTTTTTTGGAAGGTTGTGTTCACTTATTCAATGCGCTATCTATATCCGGGGTAGATGAAAAATATATGTACAGGATCAGCAGGAATAGATTTTGATCCTTTTGACGAAATGCTTTGCTTCCACTGGATTTAATTTGGGAACAATGAGGTTCAGGATATCATAGTTACATTGAGCCTTGAATTCTGTTCATCCACTGCAGATTGTGCTGGCAGTGTAACAATGCGCCCATATTATCTAGAAAGAACTTCCTTGATCTTCAATTTGGATTTATTCCCATCTCCAAAGTTACGAGGCATTTCACCGCTTATGATGATTTGCTTTTTTTTTTTTTTTTTCTTATGATATTCTACGATGATGCCATTCTTATTCTTGACGCCTTGGATTGTAATGTGTATTGTGTAATTGTCATCATGTTCTAAAAGATCGATGGCTGGAGTAGTATTTGAGGGTTTTGTAGTCAATTGATACCAGTGATTGTTGAGCTATTTGTAGAAATTTGTTGAAATGCGTGGTTAAGGATCATTTCCACTGGATGGACTCGATTGACGTCTAGAGTCATTGGAATCAGATTCTGATAAAATTCTGTTGAAATTTCCCACTTCGTTGTTGATTGCGTCAAATAATTTGAAAAAGGTGCGTTACAGGACATGTTTAGAGCTTTAGTAGCAGAAACTGTTCGTCCTTACCCTTTCACACCATTTCAAATTGATGTATGTTCTCGTAATTTCTGTCATTATTTTCTGTCGCCGCGACACACTGACATTTTTCCAAAGTATAAAGAAAAAACTGGAAATGCAGTACAAAACAAAAAAAAAAAAAAAAAATCAAAAGAATTGTACCAGTAGAAAAGCTTCTGTAATACCGAGCATCGTTGGCAGTACTTTTTTTTTTTTCCATTAATTTACTGGCCTTTTCCATGTAAATATTAAATTTTTAGAGGAATGGCTGGAAACTGTCTGGAGAGTCCTACAGAAACTCAATTTAGGAATTGCATCCCAGTCGTGTAGATGCCAGAATCCTTATACCCGTTTAGAATATATCGTATCAAAACTTGTGGTTGCAACTTTCATTTTCTCCTTCACGTGTGGTGGGTTCTTTAATATTGCCATGAGTTTAACTGGCTCTCACAAGAACATTTCAACATGTAGGGGACCATCAAGATGTCATCGGAGGCAAAGAAACGTGTTGCTGAAAAATGGAGTCAAGTAGACTACCGTTCTGGTGCAATTGAACCTGCTGCTAAGAAACTCAAGCCCGAAATTATCGATCTCACTGGTTCAGATAACGGTGAAGAACAGGATGGGCCGATCGTTAGATCTAATTATCCATTCAAATTAGTCAAATCTGAGGTTTTTGATACCGGCTTTGAATCGTCTCCTCATTTGATTGATTTGAAAGGTGTTTTCAATGATTCTACATTGCGTAAATCGTTCCTTTTCAGTTTCCAGTACAGTTTAGATTTTCTACTAGAACAGTTCCATCCTAATGTAGAGAAGATTGTCCTAGTAGTTCAAGAAGGTACTGCACTACCACCTACTACCCATACTGCGCTTTCTTGGGTGGGTAAGACCCATCTTTGTGAATTTCGTATGCCTCCATTCACTTGTCATCATTCCAAAATGATTATAAACGTGTATGCAGATGGCTCCCAACAATTATTTATGCCATCAAACAATTTTACATATGCGGAGACGAATTACCCCCAGCAAGTTTGCTGGATAAGTCCCAGGTTGCATCCTCATAATGGTTCGCCATCTGAATCTTCATTTCAAAAGGATCTACTGGACTACCTAAAATCTTACAACCTGAATGAAATCAACCGATATATTATTCCTGAAGTGAGGAAAATGGATTACCAACCATTACAAGATACGGAATTCGTCTTCTCAACTCCATCAAAGGAGTACGTCTCTGGATTCCAGTTATTGGCTCAGAAGTTACCTCAATCGAAGGGCAAATCTGACAACGATACCAGCTGCCACTACTTATGCCAGAGCTCTAGTGTGGGGAACTCTTTATCCAGGAAGGAACCCTGTAATTTGTTGACACACATGATTATCCCGGTGCTGGAAGATATAATCCCAAGAGACTCGAAAAGACTACCAGCAACCGCTGATTTGCTAAGCGACTACCGTACTCGTCGTGTCTTTCCACGTCTGCTTTACCCTTCGGTGGAAGAAATTGAACAATCACCCGCCGGCTGGTTATGCAGTGGTTGGTTTAATTTCAACTACAATAGGGACATGCCACACTACAACATGTTACGAAATGAATTTAAGATTTTCTACAAACAGACAAAACAGCAGCTCTCATTCAACCGTAGGGCGACGCCGTCACATTCCAAATTCTACATGAAGAGCACCACTACGAGTCCTGGAGAAAAGCCTTTCCGCCGATTGGACTGGTGTTTATTCACGTCATCTAACTTGAGCTTCAGCGCATGGGGTAAGACTTCAGCCAAGCCAAGGAACTACGAAGTGGGTGTCCTACTAAAATCTCCAGATCTACATTGTAGGAGTTTCGTAGATCTCGTTTACAATAAACGACTACAGAGCGATGCAGAGAACACCAGAGGAACCACCGTCGCAGTGCCATGGACAGCAGACTTGTCGCAATATGATGATACTGATGAGGCTTTCTGCATATCCAAACATTATCCACATACGGCCGATTCCTGAGAATATGGTTAACTTTCTTTGTCACGTGATTTAGAGTGCTTGTCGCGTAGCCCCCGATCCGAAGGAACTACGAATAAATTTAATCCGATGACTTCCCTGGTCATCAGTAGTATATAAATGCTATTCGTTAAGGAACTATCACAGACTAAGACCTAATTCTTTCCAAAGGTTGTGAAATTCTAGCTTTTTATTTTCTTTTGAGAACTCCAACGGAAGATGTCACCATCTTTTAACGAAACATTTGGAGTGTCAGACAACGTCGCTGTTATTGTCCCTGAGACTGGCGTACAAGTGACATACCGTGAACTATCCCATCAGGTGGGCCATTTCCAAAATGTTTTCCATGATCCTGAATCACCACTTTACAACATCGTTGGCAGACAAAGTTCCGTAGCCATTTCTCTACGTAATGGGATGGAATTCATCGTTGCCTTCTTGGGTACGACGATGGATGGAAAAATCGGAGCACCTCTTAACTCAAACTATAGGGAAGAGGAGTTCAATTTCTACTTAGAGGATTTGAAGTCCAAAGCAGTCATCGTTCCAAAGGGTACCGTCAAACAGTCCCGTACTGCCGAAATTGTTAAGAGTGCCAGAAAGTTTGAATGCTTTATCGTAGAAGTGTTTTTCAATTTAGAAAGATTCAGAGTCGAATACGAGATTTATTCTCCAAGAGATGGATATTCCAGGGTACAGTACAGCTCTTTGAACAATGCCTTATTTGTTAATTTGGATAAGAAGTTTCCAGGATTCGCCAGATCCAATGATGTTGCACTCGTACTGCACACTAGTGGTACTACTTCAAGACCAAAAACGGTTCCATTGTTGCATTTGAACATTGTCAAAAGCACTGAAAACATTGCCAACACTTATAAATTGACGCCTCAAGATCGCTCATATCTGGTGATGCCACTATTTCATGTACACGGACTGATTGGTGCGCTATTGTCGACTTTCAGAACTCAAGGTTCGGTGGTAGTGCCTGAAAGATTCGGCGCAAAGAGATTTTGGGACGACTTTGTCAAATATGGTTGCAATTGGTTCAGTTGTGTCCCAACCATCAGCATGATCATGTTGGCCATGCCAAGACCAACCCCCTTCCCCAATATCAGATTCATCAGATCTTGCTCCTCAGCTTTGGCTCCTGCAACCTTCCAAAAGCTAGAGCAAACATTCCAGGCTCCTGTTTTAGAAGCATATGCAATGACTGAAGCTGCTCATCAAATGACCTCAAACAATCTACCTCCCGGGAAGAGAAAGCCAGGTACCGTAGGCCAGCCACAGGGTGTGGAAGTCCTCATTATGGATCAAAAGGATAACAAGTTACCACAGGGTAAAGTCGGTGAAGTCTGCATCAGAGGTGAGAATGTGACTCCAGGCTACGCAAACAACCCCAAGGCCAATTTGGAAAATTTCACTCGTAGAGAAAACTATTTCCGCACTGGTGATCAGGGATTCTTCGATCAAGAAGGTTTCCTTATCCTAACGGGTCGTATTAAAGAGTTGATCAATAGAGGTGGTGAGAAAATTTCGCCTATTGAACTAGATGGTGCCATGTTATCTCATCCCGCCGTCAAAGAAGCTGTTTCCTACGGTGTGCCAGATGAAAAGTACGGACAGGCAGTTCATGCTGCAGTCGTCTTGCAGCCAGATCAAAAGATTACGTCCGATGAATTAGCTACTCACATGAGACAAAAAGTCTCGTCGTTCAAAGTTCCTGTTAAGTTTAATTTTACTGACAAATTGCCAAAGACTGCTACTGGTAAAATCCAAAGACGTATTATTGCAGAGACTTTCTCTAAGAAACAGAGCAAATTCTAGATTAGTGTAGTGTGTAAAAGATTGATTCAAATTGTTCATCAAATATCATATCAGCTGACGACCACTCGGACAGAATTTCCTTGTTGAAGTGCAGAGTCAAGTCGAGAAGTATAAGAGCTTAAACGCACGCGTCACGCCAGAAACAAACCAGAAACGAGAGGAGGACAGATGCGAAATCCATCATACTTTCATTTCCTTGAAGATCGAGTGTGTCAGTTCAACACCGACAAACGTCGCTGCATTTGCAGGAAAACTTCTCAACAGTGCGGGTCCCAGACCGGGAAAAAATCCTTTTAACCCACCTCGAGTCACGTATATTTCTTGGACTGCCCGTTTAAAGCTTGTCCTCTTCTCCCCTGTCTGTAGCTTCGTTTTTACAGTATCAAGAGGAAACACGCCTGTCCACATCGCAATACCCGCCATCCCTCCAGCAATGCATGTTTTGGTAACGCTAAATTCTTCTTCACCAGGTTTAGCAAGCCCTTTCTTCGTCGCTTCGTACGCGGCAAAGTATAGCGCGCTTCCTGGTCCGTCTCTCGCTAGAGTTGCCAAAGAGCCTCGGAACAACGACTGTATACCACCTTCCTGAATCATTCTCTTTGCCGCCGAGCCAAATGTATACCCCTGAGTCGTCTGTAAAAACACTTTAACTCGTTCAGTAGGTGCCATCACTAAAGTCGTAGGAACAGCTGATATGAATCCAGCCGCCGCTTGTTGTGCCGTCGTCAGCGGCTGTCCCTTCGGCGGCTGTCCGTATACTACAATTTTCTTGCCCACGTCGTATCCCCAAAAGGAAATCGCAAAAATCGGAGTTACACCTAGTAGTGGCGGTATGACCCCTCGGTAAAACCCACGTAAAACTCCGATAGGCCACCCGTGTGACTCCTGTACAATTTCTCTCACAGCGTGAGACATTGAAGCAGCTTGTCCACTCTGACACCGGACTTTGAGTAGATCGAATGGATGACCAGAAAGCACTGCAAATATACCGCCTACTGCGCCTGCAGCTAAGGATTTGGAGTTTTCTCTAAGCGCCGACCCTCCGGGGCTTTTTCGACGCGTCTCTTCACGCGTCTCTTCTTGCACTACTGGTGACTCTGTTTCGGACATGTTTTAATTGGGTTTGGTGTATTGTTGTGCGCGGTATGTATGGAAACTTCGATGTTGATATTCTGTTCCGTAGAAAATGTGGAGCGCCTACGAGAAGTGTTATCTATATGTATATATACTGTATGATAGGGTTCCGTTTATGCGGGGAAGGGGTTATGGGACGGAACGAACCAATGGGACGGCGATAGTGAGTTTCCGCGACGTGACCCTGTTACCCGATCAAGAAGAAGTCAGAATATATATATGCGGCTGTAACATGCGGCTGTAGTTTTCCGGACCGGGTAAGTCAGTTTGTAGATCTTAAAGGATGTTTGTTCTATTTGCTAACCGCTATTTTCAACCATTATAACCCTTAACCTGGGTATCATACCGTGGCATCTCATATGTAATACATAGTAATAGCTAAATCATTGTACATTACAAATATACCTGGGCTTCTCTCTTTGTTTTTAATTTATTTATTTCAGGAAGAAGCATGCTCAATCCAGTTACGTGGTTTACGTAACTGGTTGATCATATAGTATTTGGTGGTACAAGAGTAGGAGTGCCAAGTGAAGTCTTCAGCTGGATTGCAGTCACATTTCAGTGATAGCCTTGTTTCATCATCCACCGGGCATTGGTGGAAGGGAATATGGTAGTAGCCGAAATCGCCAAAGTGGTGAATCTCGCTTCTATCCAAAAATAAAGCAGCTGCGATTGAATGTACAGGAGCATCACCCCAACGTTCATAAAAGAAGCCACCCCATTTGTCTAAAAATTCGAAGTAGTCTCTATAAGCATCACTTCTCCAAAGATCGAGGGATCCGATTTCGAAATTTGACCAAAAATGACACAGGTTGTACGAATAACCACCGTCATCACTGATGAAATCCAGCATACAATTTTTATTCAGGTGTTCGGGGTGCTTTTCCAAAAATGCCAAAGTAGCATCCCAGAGTGTCTCTATAGTGCCGGAATATTCCTTGATGGAAATGGTAAAGCCGTATTTTTTGTTATTTTCTCTCATAAATTTGAAAACGTCGTAGTTAATATCACAGTGTAATTTAACATCGGGTTCCACTCTCCAGTACCAGTCGTATTCAGCCATCAGTGGGTGTCTGTAAAAGAGTCCTGACTCGTATCGACACATAAATCTGTATGAAGCACTATCACCATAGATAATTTGTTCTTCGCGCATCCTTTCACGAGTTTCCGCGGCCTTATTTTGATCAATCCATTCCGGAAAATCCCAATCCTTCTTGTCAATGAGACCATATTTTGTCTGTCCACTAACCAATGCACTTGTCACCTGAACAAATTCTTCAGTGAATTGCTCATCGTTGAGGAAAACCCAATCGTATCCATACTTGTGGTTGAACCTGTCTTCCACATTTTTAATCGATGGTACCAGTTCGTAGAGATCATTATTTCTAACTAAAGTAACGAATGTTGCTTTTTCCAGTGCTTCACGATTTTTGCCATTGCTAGTCAGCAACTCTCGATAAACATTGCCATCCTTTTCCACTGGACGTGTTACACCGCTATCGAGAATTTTACCATCATTGCGTTGGGCTCCTTTAAAAAGTATGTAAATCGTAACCAAGACTAATGCCACATACCCAAGTATTTTATTCACCTTCCTAGTACCAGTGACTGACTTCATCTTTATGCTTTTTTATTGGTTTTGCTGCCAGATCCTGTGGAGAATTTGGTAGCGTTAATCTGTTTTTACTTTTATTCTTATATAAAGGTCCCCAGAATTTTTCGCGATGCCCGATTTGAACAAATTTTTCTTCAAAAAATTGAAAAGTGACAAGAGGACCAGTATTCAAGGGAGAAAAAGCACAGAAACATAGGATACTATATGAGTTTAGTGGCTTCTGAGAGGCCTAAGAGGTCTATTTCATCAACTATCAAAGAGTTCATATGGGGTAAGCCTTCAAGGAACCAGTTTTCTGCTTTCCCAGAGCGTTCGAATCGGGAGAAAACATTACAAAGTGCTGTATCTCGAAATTCAGAACCGGTAGACATATCTGAGCATCACGATGAATCTCCAGACTCTGTTATTGTTTATGAAGGTGACTCTCACGTTAGACCGCCGGTTTTGCCTATTCTTCCAGTACAGAGACTGCGATTGCTGAGACAAAAACAAGAATGGAGAAGAAGAAACGATGTTAATTTGTTGTACCCATCGCCATCGAACGGGATTGGTGCTGTAGCTTCTTCTTCGCCTTCCAAAATTAATCTATCGGTGCTGTCTTACAAGTCCTCATCGACCCCATCTCCCATAAAGAATGATGTAACCCACGTAGTGGCACCCCCATTGAAGAGGAAAAAAACTGTTAGAGGTGGTAGAGGCACTAAATGGAGTGGGGAACTGGAATATGATTTGGCTGAATACGATACAGCAGAAAGGACTTCCACACCACCGGTTCAAAAGGATTTGCCATTTGATCGAGTGTCTGCCCATAATGACGTTGTAAACCCATTAAGTTCTTCTACTGTGGATAAAGACGTTAATTCGAATGAAATTTCAAGCATACAAAGAAAGGTATTATTAAACGGTCCCCAATCTGTATTACCGAAGGGTGATACTGGAAAGAAGAGTGAGACCTTGAGAAAGCAGCCAGTTAATAAAGGCGAAAAAGTTGTATTACCATCAGTCGGGTTTGATTTCATTAAAAGCAGTGACACACCATCCAAGGTTAAGACACAACAAAGAGAGGATGATGGTGATGAGAAACCCAGGAAAAGACGAATAGCCGAACCTGCAAAACCTTCCTTCAGTTTTGGTGAAAAGAAAGACGAGCCCGCAAAACCTTCCTTTAGTTTTGGTGAAAAGAAAGACGAGCCCGCAAAACCTTCCTTTAGTTTTGGTGAAAAGAAAGACGAATCTGCAAAGCCTTCCTTTAGTTTTGGTGAAAAGAAAGACGAACCCGCAAAACCTTCCTTCAGTTTTGGTGAAAAGAAGGAACCAGTTAAGCCTTCGTTCAGTTTTGGCTCCAAGAAAGATGAGAATGAATCCAAACCAACTATTAGTTTTGGCCCAGGTGTTAGCACTACACCAGCATTTAACTTTGGTGCCAAGAAAGATGAACCTACCGAGAAACCCAAACCTGCTTTCAGTTTTGGTGCAGGATCTAGTGCAAAGGATAATGAAATTACGAAATCAAAACCTTCTTTCAATTTTGGTCCGCCTAAGCCAGAAGAATCGAAACAGGGTGAAAATACAGAATCTAAACCAGCATTTTCTTTTGGTGCTAAAAACGAAAATATCTCCTCCGATAAGCCAGCGTTGCCTTTTGCACAAGATGGTTCTAAACAAGAAACAGCACCCAATGGTTTCTCGTTTAACAGATTAAATAAACCTGGCCAGCCATCTGTCTTAGGGGCATCCGCACCAGGGGCAGCCCCTTCGGCTCCTACCTTTAATTTTGGCGCTGGCGCTGGTGCAAACGATGGATCATCGACATCGAATGGTCCTAGTGTATTTGCACCAACCCCACAAACCGCATCCAAACCTTTTTCATTTTCCAGACCAGGTTCTAATCCATCTTGGCCTAATCAATCAAGTTCTACGACCAGTGCACCAGGTAACAACCCTCCAGGATTCAACTTCAAATTCGGTGCTGGTTCATCAAATGCTGCAGCTCCACAGTCTGCTGCAGCAAATACTCCAGTTAATAATCCGTTCGTGAACAAACCCAGTGGGTTCTCATTCGGAAGCGGCAGTGCTGGATCCTTTGATCCAATCCAAGCTCCTGCGCCCGCTCCCGTCCCTACTGCTCCTGCTGCTCCACCCTTCAGCAATGCTCCTAGTGTATCACCAGCATTTGGAAAATCTGTAAGCCCACCAGTAATGCCCAATTCTGATCCCAGTAGCAGGGCATTTACACCCTCAAATACTATAAATTTAAATTTTGGTGGCAATGCTGTGTCTGCCGATCCAACCAAGATCTTTTCTGGAAGCTCTACGAATCTACAATCAATGCCAGGAACGTCAACGACCCCTCAACAAGTGTTTGGTGGTTCCCAACCACCCCCATCGATATTTGGTAACGGTCCCCAACCACCTGTAGGTGGTGCTGGTTTCAATGGTGCCACTGCAGGAATGCCATCAATTTCCTCTCAGCCATCAGCTCCAAATTTCCAGTTACCGCCTGGAAGAAAATTGGCAAGAATGAGACAATCGAGAAGAGCTTGATCTTTTTTTTTTTTCTCACTTCGAATATTTATGCTTTTCTCGAGATGGAAAACTGATCGACGCAGCGAGCGACATCGCATTGTAAAATGGACTGAAAATTTCAAAGATCAAATGAAGATGGCGACTGTAGATTAGAATGATTCGAAGAGAGACAAAGGTGGCCTGGTTTAAGTCTGATGGACAAGTTTAAACTACTAGTAGATGAATGGACTGCTAAGATTGGTACGAAAGTTCGTACAGAACCCACAAATGTGGTTCATCTGCCATCATTCCTACTGGGATGTTTTGTAACAGTGATGATTTTGAGTCTGATCCCTGTGATGAAGCTTTTTTTGGGTAGTTTACTCTTGACCACTATCACCGTACTCAAATATTTAGTTATTGGAGGTGGTGTAATAGCTTGCGTAATGGTTGTTACATCACGAAATGGTGAAGATCCAAGTAAAATCAAATCGCTGCGGCATGGTAAACCAGAATTACCATCCAGGAAGGGAATAGTCGCAAAGGGTGATCCTGAAGTAGCTCCTCAACAGCTTTTGAATACGATGGTTTATCCAATAGATGATGGATCAGGACTGGTTAAAGATGATTTTGAAATGATTAAACATTATGATATTCCGCTTGTTAAGTCACGGCATCACAACCGCAGGAGAATTCCAACCGATGAACGAGCATATAACAGTTTTATCAATAGAGCTGCAATGAAAAAGGTCGACGGATGAAAAAAATATGTATATATACGGGCAAGGCAAGTAAGTAAAATGTGCATACGGATGAAAACGCTTTAAAAATTATACACCTATTAAAACATTTCGTTTTAGTTGTTTGTTTGTACGATCATTTAGACCGGTCTTTAAGTTTTTATTTTATAATAAGAGAAGATGGATTTGAGGGCCGATTATTCTTTCTTCTTTCTAGTTTCAAACTTGTTAAGCCTTTGTCTTTATGTATTATTCATTGAATCTAATGAGTCTCACCTGGAATTTCAAAGACGATTTGCTTGCCGGTCAACTTGTTGTAAACGGCTTGGAAGGACTCCAACTTGTAGTCAACTTGTTGAACGTCTTTAGAGTCCAACAAGATCTTTTGGATCCTGTTACCACCAACCAAGTATCTAACTCTGCTACCGACGATTTCAGTTGGGAAAACCATGTCATCCAAGATTTTCTCGTGAACAGAGGTCAAAGTTCTAGATCTAGGTCTCTTTTGCAATTGTCTAGATCTTCTAGATGGCTTTGGCAAGATTCTTCTTTCAGCCAAGAAGATAACATGACGGTCTGGGAACTTCTTTTCCAATTCACGGGTCAACTTGGTTTGAACCTTGTGGTAACCGGCCAAAGATGGAACTGGAACGAAGATAACTAGAGCTTTCTTACCACCAGAGACATCGATCTCTCTAATAGATCTGAATTGCAATGGTCTCAATTCAGCTTTCAACTCTGGGGAAGAGTTTTCTAACTCGGTGAAAGCATGAGCCACTTGCAATTCCAATTCAGTTGGAGCCTGAGACAAAACCTTGGTGTGGGTAGACATCGTCGTCGTTATGGAAAACTTCGTACTTGGCTTAAGGTGGTCCTTCACTATTCACACTTTTTCACCTTCAATATCCACCAATATTGGGTATCGATGGGCTCTTTTTTTTTTGATGAAATTATTCACATTGGTTGATTGTGTTGCGTCGGCAAGCTTGCTTGGTGGAGACTCCCGCTTGCTAGGCAGAGCCCGGAACGGATGCTAGGCAGACCTCTCCCGGATGCTAGACTGATGCCATCCAGACGCTAGGCAGACACTGCCTCGCACCCCTCGGTACACCCTCCAACGGCCTTCTGCCTAGGAATTTCCGTTTCGCGTCGGTCTGTTTCACCTCTCGAGACGCAATACAGGTTCGTGCTCCGTCTAAATTTTTCGAGAAAAACTTCAGACGGTGTACTGGTGTTTGTATCTGGTGTACTGAGTTTGATGCAGTCACTCTCGGAGTTTCATTTTTCATTTTTTCATTTTCTCTCTTGGCGTACTCCCCAGTAGGCAAATTGGCAACTACAAAGTATATAGAGAAGCTCTACAAAAGTAGATCTTGGTTTGTAATCAGGGGATGCTATCACGCCAGCTAGATTTTGAAACCATAATTCTCAATCGAGTCGAGACAAACAAGAAAGCAGAAGTCTTAATCTACAGCACCCTTCGATGCAAGAGCTTTAGTACATTTTCCTCCAAGTGTCAGTGTGTCATAGCGACGAAAAAATAAAAACGAGAAATAAAAAATAAAGAAAAAAAATTGAATCTAAAATACAATCAAAATAGATGCCATCTTGTCAAAAGGTTAGTGCTATTAGTTGGCCATATATTTCAAACTATTTTGCATAGCGGAATTCAGCATAAAGCAATCTCTCACGTGCAACTGAGGTAGCCGTGTCGTTTTCGTTTATTCTTTGACTGGCCAATCGCTGCTTATGAAACAGAAAATAGATTTGCCATTGCTGACAGGGACATCTGTGTAAGAATAGCAGACATTGCTAACTAGTCGGGAGTGGGGTGTGTCTACAAGTTCCTGATACGGCGAGCGTTGACCGTTGCACTTATAGTAGGTATTACATAACTAAAAGAGCCCTGAATACACTTTGCATAGTAGAGGGTATGTAGTTTTCTTTCTCAGGTGTGTTGTGATGGTAGAGATTTGTTCCTGTGCCTTGCCTTCTTTGTAAATTTCGGTTGTCCGTTCTATTGGCTGTCCCCTTTTCCTTGCACCTGCTCGTTGTGCCCCTCTACCAACTCTGCAAGCATAAAGTTGGTTCAAAATAACTCTCTTGAAGCTTTTGGAACCAATCCATTCAGACACTGTTTTTTCACTTGTACTTGAGCTCGTGCATGTGGATGTATATATATGTTGATAACTCCTTCCATTGCAAGAGGGTTGGTCTATCGTAGTCTTACGGGCTTAAAAAGTAGAGGTGTAAGTTTTGTCAGTAGTGTTAGAACAATGGCATCTATTAAGATTCCAAAGATCAGTGATTTGCCCTCATTGGGAGAGCCACTGGAGAATGCGAAGAGGGCAGCAGCCTATCGAGCAGTTGATGAGAATTTGGACGTTTATGAACACAGAGTTATTGGGGTTGGTAGTGGTAGTACTGTTATTTACGTTGCAGAAAGAATTGGACAGTACTTAAGGGATGATGAATACAGGGATTATGTCATGAAGTTTACGTGTGTTGCTACCGGATATCAATCTAAACAACTGATTATGGATAATGGGCTGCATTATGGGATATTGGAACAGTACCCGCATATAGACATAGCATTTGATGGGGCTGATGAAATTGATTGCAATTTGGACTTGATTAAAGGTGGTGGTGGATGTCTTTTCCAGGAGAAATTGGTTAGTACAAGTGCCAAAATCTTTATAGTGGTAGCAGATACAAGCAAGAAGTCGCCCAGGAAATTGGGATCGCACTGGGTACAGGGAGTTCCTGTTGAAGTTGTGCCTGCGGCTTTTACTCGTGTACAGGACGATCTAATAAATTTGCTAGGTGCAAGGACTGCCAATTTGAGACAAGGTGGTAAAGTTAAAATGGGCCCCGTTGTTACGGATAATAACAATTTTATTCTTGACACAGACTTTGGTGATATTCATGATCCCAAGAAGAAACATGATGAAATAAAGGCGTTGGTTGGTGTTGTTGAAACCGGTCTGTTCATCAACAACGCTGCAAAGGCCTATTTGGGAAGCCCCGATGGCCAAGTTTTAATTGCCACCAAGGAAAATTCGGATGAATTTTGAACTGGGACGGGACATGAGCAATTAATATAATAATAATATTATTGTTTGAAAAATATTCAGAATTAAATAGTAGTACTATAGTAACGAGGTCAGAACAACTTCATGTATTCTATTGCAGAGTAGAGCTTTTATCGAACTTTTGTTGAATTTTTGTTGAACTTCATTTTACAAAATTCTATTAACCTCTTCATAGTACATACATATCGTTTTAGGGAGAAATTGAATTGAATTGAATTGAATTGAATTGAATTGAATTGAATTGAATTGAATTGAATTGGATTGAATTGAATTGAATTGAATTGGATTGGATTGAATTGGATTGAATTGGATTGAATGCTTAGCGTGGCGTCGTCACAAAAGATTGAGAAAGGACTGGCATTATTTCTTCGGAGTATTATTGGATACCCATGACAAGCCTTCTACCAAACCTTGTCCAGTCAATGCGTTACTACCAACAACACACCAAAGCTGATTCTTTAAATTTTCACCCAATTGTAAATAATTCGAGACTTCCTGAGGTTTCAATGAACCCTTCAGGTCCTGTTTATTTGCCCAAACTAACAGCACTACATTCTCCATCTCTTTTTCGCTTATAATTCCATACAGCTCTTCTTTGGCCTCCTGCAGCCTTTCCTTATCTTGGGAATCAATTACGAATATTAATGCTGTCGTCGCCGGGAAATAATGCCTCCAAAGCGGTCTTAATCGTTCTTGTCCACCAACATCCCACATGTTAAATTTCACATTTCTATAAGATACAGTTTCGACATTGAATCCAACAGTTGGTGCTGACGTCCTAATTTTGTTCAATTTCAATTTGTAGAGGATTGTAGTTTTACCAGCATTATCAAGACCTAACATGAGAATTTTCATCTCACGAGATCCAAACAATTTTCCTAATGCTCTTGATACTGAATTTCCCATCACCCTTTGCTCTTTTTCCTCGAAACTTTTGTTGATTTATTTAAATCTTGTTCTCTTTTTCTCATTCACGATCGTCCATCGCTCCTAACTGGAATTTAAAGTGCTTAGTATTAATATCCAAAAGTAAGAGCGTAGAAAGTAACTATATATCTACATATATGTATCATTGCTGTTGTTTCTTTTTTTTTTTTTTTGGAGGGTGGATATCTCACTTGAGAGCAGTGAGAAATGATGCTTAATTATAAACTTTTGGGATCACATTAATAGTTTGAATATGTCCAAGTGAAGACTTCCTATTCATTACCCTTGAAAATTGATTTACGGTGATTTACAGAGAATTCATTTGACCTGTTGATGATATTCTAGCTCTATTGTTTTTCAGGTTTTCAAGTTCTAGTGAGCCTTGCTGGCGCAATCGGTAGCGCGTGTGACTCTTAATCACAAGGTTAGGGGTTCGAGCCCCCTGCAGGGCTTTATTTTTCCATCTTTCCTACTTCTACGAAAAGGAAACGCTGTTGGCGGCAAGAAAACATAGTTTGATAGCCTCTTTCTACTTTCTAAAAGCAGGTTGGTCTTCAGATGTTTAGTGTGTACGTCGATTGTTTTTGTTTGAAAGGGCTTATATGCGAACAAGACATAAAAATACATTAATAAAGCTTTAGAGTTCTCATAGTCTTTCTAATCAAGACATCTGTATCACATAAGACAACTGGAAATTTTGACACTTAAGTTTTCCGTAAGTCTGCCACGTATTTGAAATTGTTCTACTTTTTCTTTTACTCTTTGTTTACACGAACATCACGGCGGCAAATTAAGTTCCAATTGAAACAGCGAACTTTATAATACCAGTACAAGTTTGACCCGAAAAGAGCACATATTTCAGCTTAATGGTTTCAATCTGGCTTCAGCCGCCATCAAAGTCCATATATAAGTAAACGCAGATTTCTCACATGACATCTCTTTCGTCAAAATTGACTACCAGAATACATGGCGTTCGTGTTGAAGATGTGATACGAACTATAGATACTGAAAAGTTTCAAGAATAAGAATATTTCACATTTCCACTATCTTCCAAATTTCATCAATCTGGTTACCATTCATTTGTTAAATAAGTGCATTTGATATAGCTCTGCATTTTGCCCGCCATCGTCGTACCAATGCCAGATTTATCTGTCCCCGCAAACCTTCCTATCCACCTACGAAACCAGATAAGTGAACTAGTGAGAGATTATAAGGAAGAGAATCTGACATTGAAAGGTTATGAAGCTAAGCGAAAGCATTTACTAGATCAGTATGCAACTGGCCAACGTTTCCCACTGACTCCACTACGCTCACCCACCAGGAGAATACCAGCATTACATATGAGGAATCAAAGTTGGGGCTCTTCAATAAGGTCTCATGGTGGATCCCATTATAATGATGCAAATTCAATTACATCTTCACTATACCAGGGAAATTCAGCCGATTATAATGGCAATAATAATAATAATAGTAGTAATAATGGTAATAATAATAGCAATTATAATGGTAGTGGTTCAGATACACCGTATGCGTTTCAGAGAGGCCAAAGCGGACGTCAATCGGTCTCCAGAGTTACAACGGTGAATTCAAATTCGGGTTATTCGACGCCAAGGACGAGACGCAATGCATCGAGTGTTCATCTATCGATCCCATCAAACGGAATTTCGGGAGTCCCATATTATCCCATGGTGCCATTATTACCAAGAGAGGAGAATCCTGGTAATTCGGATTCTTTAACATCTGTGCTTAGGGGAAGATTTGAGAAGTATCCTATTGAAACTGCCATGATCAGTATCAATGAAAAAGGCAAAGAGACACATATTTCTTGGGATAAGTTATATTTAAGAGCTGAAAAGGTTGCTCATATCTTGAGTAAGGAAAAACTTTACAAATTGGATAAAGTGCTTTTGTGGTATAACAAAAATGAAATTATAGATTTTACAGTTGCATTACTGGGGTGCTTTATTGCAAACATGGTTGCCGTGCCAGTTTCCTTTGAGATTTATTCATTGAGTGAGATTACGGAAATTATAAAATTAACTGGTTCTAAATCGGTTTTGATCTCTGAAGATTGCTACGATCAACTGGAGAACTTGTACTCTACCTCGAATCATAACAGGATTAAAGTGATTAAAAGTGAATTTTTTTCTCAAATTTCATTTATAAAGACCGATAATTTGGGTCAATATTCGAAAGCTAAAAAGGCTGCGCCAACCTTTGATATTCCAAATATTTCGTATATCGAATTTACCAGAACACCTCTAGGTAGATTATCTGGGGTGGTAATGAAACATAAGGTTCTCTTCAATCAGTATAATACTTTTGCCAATATTTTGAATTCAAGAGCTATGCCTCATTGGAAAAAGGGTAATATCAAAAAGGCATTTAAAAATGGAGATTTTTCTCAGAGATATACGATATTAAACAGTTTAGACCCTACGAGATCAACAGGGCTCGTATTGGGGGTTTTTTTCAATATTTTTTCAGGTAATTTACTGATATCTGTGGATCATCGTTTGCTTCAGAAGCCGGGCGCGTACGAAAATATGATAGACAAATACAAAGCTGACATTCTGCTTAATGAACAATTACAGCTAAAACAAGTGGTAATTAACTATTTGGAAGATCCTCAATCCACTATATCTAAAAAGCATAGAATCGATTTAAGTTGTATCAAGTGCTGTTTGACATGTTGTACCACGATTGATACAGACGTTCTAGACATGATTGTACAGAAATGGTTGAAAAATTTGGGTTGTATCGATGCATCAACATGTTATTCTCCCATTCTAACATTACCTGATTTTGGTGGGGTTTTCTTGTCCATCAGAGATCAATTAGGGAAGCTGGATAATTTCCAGGTTCATGAGCCCAAATTGCGTCTACAGGATGAATTATTTATCAATAAGGAAAAACTGAGAGGTAACATTGTAGAGCCAAGTATTACTGCTATGATAAATTCTTCAAGTTCCTTTAAGGATTTTTTAAGGGTGACATCTTTTGGATTCCCCATTCCCGATGCAACCCTCTGTGTAGTAAATCCAGACGATAATACTTTGGTACCAGATTTAACTGTTGGTGAAGTCCTTGTTCATTCTGATAGTTTAACTGACGAATTTTACCAAATGGATCGTGTTAATAATTTTGTTTTCAAGGCAAAACTAAATTACCCAAAGATGTACAGCTTTCTCACCGATGAAATAACTTCACCAGCAGCGGGTGAGAGATTATCAACAATCATGAACCTTTGCCCTTCATCGCTTTCATTTTTAAGAACTAAATTAATGGGATTTGTGCATAATGGTAAAATATACGTCTTATCCATGGTAGAGGACATGTTTTTACAGAACCAATTAATTAGATTACCCAATTGGGCTCATACCTCTGACGTAAGAAAGGCCAGGAAAACTTCCTCAGAAGGCGATGGTTCCGAGACGATGTCGTTAGCTAGCACGAATTTGAAAATCGGTAAAGACGATAAGGACATCAGACGTGTTGTTCAAACGTATTATTTACAACAAGTCACTGAGACACTAGTTCGTACCGTTAGTACAGTTTATGAAGTTTCAGCATTCGAATTAAACCATAATAAAGAAGAACATTTCCTAGTGGTGGTGGTTGAGAGTAGCCTATCTAAACCACCATCTTCACAAGGTAGTTTAACTCTGGAAACCGAAGCTCAAAAACAAACCGCTGAAAAAAAGATGAATGAGTTAACTGATCAGGTTTATAGAATTTTATGGATTTTCCACAAAATTCAACCGACTTGTGTGATGGTAGTACCTTTAGAATCCCTACCAAAGCGCTATTGCTCCTTAGAAATTGCAAATAGTACTGTGGAAAAGAAGTTTTTAAATGGAGAGCTACCAGCCTCTTTTGTCAAGTTTCAATTCGATAATGTCATTTTAGATTTTCTCCCTCATTCTGTCTTTTACAATGAAAGCATTTTCTCTGAGCACTTGTCTAGGAATAGAAGGACAGTGCTTTTAGAGGAGTACAAGGTGAAACATCCAAATTTCTTAATAGAACAACAATACCCACTTCCTGATGAAACACCTTGGCAATCTTCAGGAATAGACTACCGAGAAACTTCCATAGATTCAAGGACAAAGTTGAATCTAAATTCCTTCCCAAGTATTTTAGACATTTTGGAATGGAGAATAAGGGAAACTGGCAATGATTTTGCATTTAGCGATGGTAATGAGTTTGCATTTAGCGATGGTGTTACCGTAAGTCACTCTGCAAGCAACGAAAATGCTCACAAAAAAGTGTCTTGGAAAGGTTTTGAAAGAATCATAGCAGCTTTCCTTAAAAAGATTGTGGAATCTAAAACTCCGCTCAAAAGGGGTGATAAGGTCATCATTATGTGTGAAAATTCCGTTGAATATGCTGCCATTATTACTGCGTGCATGTATTGTAATTTGGTAATAATACCCTACCCGATGTTTAACGAAGAAACCATAGAAGAACATATGACCTATTTGATTAAATTAATAAGGGCTTACAGTGTGAAGAGAATATTTATGGACTTAACCGCTCATGATATCTTTGAAAATAACCCTATCTTGGCAAAGATATTAAAAAAATATAAGCATGAAATTCCTAAGATTACTGTATTTTCTAAGGTAAAAAAAAAGAATAATCTCACCATCGACATGTTTTCCTCCCAATTACGCGCGAAATTTGGTCCTAAACCTGGATTGAATCATAATAGCCAGCCCTGTATAATATGGATTGACGACGAATTTGATGTTAAAAAGGATATTCATGTGGTAATGACACATGCTGCTTTGATGAATTCCCTCAAAATTTTAAAAGAGACTTTAAGTTTGAGCAGAGATTTTCGAATTTTCTCTCTCTGCTCTTATACCGTCGGAATGGGATTCATGATGAGTTGTATGACAGGGATTTATGTGGGTTGTACTACAAGTTTGTTCACTTTAAATGAAGTTTATTCAAATCCTACTAGCTTTTTGATTGGTCTTCAAAACATGGATGTCAAAGATTTATATTTGAATTTCGAAACTTTTTGCATATTAACTGAGAAGGCCAATGACTTAGTAAAAGCTAACAAGGGTAGGTTAAGCTCTTTAGAGAAAAGTTCGAAGAAACACACACCAACCTCGACTTTATTACAACCAGACTTTCTAAGAAACGTCCAAAACATAATGATACCGTTCTCTGGTAGACCAAATTCGAAGAGATTAGAAGAATTATTCCGAAGGAATGCAAACATTTCAATCAGCAGAGCCCAAATAAACTATCTTTATCAAAATCACTTTAACCCTCATATTTCTTTAAGATCCTATTTGGGGATTCCTCCAGTGGATTTGTACCTAGATTCAATTGCTCTACGTGAAGGTATCATTAAGACGGTGAACCCAGCTGAAGTATCACCCCGTGGATACCTACGCGTACAAGATTCAGGTATCGTTGCTGTGTGCACAGATGTGTCCATTGTGAATCCTGAAACTAATCTTTCATGTAGTGATGGTGAACTGGGTGAAATATGGTGCTGTTCTGAAGGTAATGCTCATGATTATTACGTTTGTCAGGATTCCCGTGGTGCCAATTCTAAGCCAACTTTAACAAAGGATTCATTTATAACGGACCAATTCAAGAGTAAATTGAACACCGAAGTGGATAATGGTCTTACATATTTGAGAACGGGTGACTTAGGCTTTATTAAACGAGTCACTTGTGCAGATGCAGCAGGTAATCCTCTAGATTTAAATTTGCTATTTGTCTTGGGTAGCATCAGTGAAACGGTTGAAGTTTTGGGATTGGCTCATTTTGTTAGGGATTTAGAGAAAACGGTTAGACATACACATCCTGGTATACAAAAATGCATTGTTGCCAAAACTGGTGGATTACTTGTCTGCCTTGTCAAATACCGTGATAATTCAAACAGCAAGTTTGCAAATATTGCGGCGCTAATTGTTTCTGAATTATTGAAGAATCATGGTGTTATTTTAGACTTATGCGCATTTGTTGGCCAGGATCCATCTGAAGCCAGACTACCCAACGAATGGGATAAAAACAGACGCACTGTAATGGATTCATGGCTGGACCAGGAATTGAAGATAGAAGCCCAATTTGGAATCAACTATGGTGAAAACCTTTCCATTTACCTTTTATCAGAATTCGAAAGAACATAATTAAAAGAGAATAAAATAATAACAAATTATATAACCATATAATAACAATAATGCACTTTTAATCAAAAATTGCTAGGGATTACACTTCCAATCTCTATGCCTTTAGTTTGACTTTGATGTAGTAACTAGCTAAAAACGGTAAGCTTACAGCTAAAATTGGATATTGAATCATTAAGAAGAACGAAACACAATCCATCTGAACTGTTTCCTCAGCGTCAGTTGGAGTGTAACTTGCCGTAAAATAAATTATCGTTGTCATGGTAGGTAACGCCCAATCTAGAACAATGACGAAAAGAAGCATTTTATCACTATCATAGTGTAACCAACCTGCTTTTACGAGTCGATCGCACCAAAGAACACCCAGAATGGGCATAATACATAGTCTCAAACAAACCAACAAAAGCGCCGTTTTCCAAAATCCAGGATGTAATTTTTTAATCTTTAACCTACCAAGAGTTGCACCTAAAAGTAATAGACCAAAAGGAACAGATGCGGCCCCCACGTAACTTGTATAATCCATGAAGAAACTCAGAGGTGGCTGTTTATCAGGTGCCTGAGAAATATGGGGGACACCTGACCCACTAACAAATAATGCTTTAACCCATGGAATAAATGCAATAATAAGAGCTATAATGACAGCCATAGAACATGGTCTTAAACAGTTCTTTAAAAAGAATACCAAGTATTTGGTTATTCGAATTTTACGCGTCCAGTTCGGCAGGAAAGACTTACCTGAATCTTCGATATCTTCTTTGCCGACAGTTGCGTCTGATGTCAACATTCTAGTCAAATGAGAAGACCTCACTCTCTCTAATGAAGACCGATCTCTTGTGGAAATTCTGGATAACCCGCCATACTCGTCACTCATATCTCCCGTAACACTCCTACGACGTTTCCCATATTGATCAACATTGGAGTACTCACGGAACAGATGACTAACGTCTTCAGGAGGTAGTTCTCTTCTATCAATACTGCGAATAGATTCATTAAAGGATTGTTGCCTAGTTCTCATACTGCCAGTATGTGAATTTTGTGTATATGCCAAAGGTTGGTCATCTATTGGACCAGCATCGTCAGGGCTACTTGAATAAGGTGCTACAGTTGACGGATTTGATGTTGGGTTTGATAATATACTAGGAGGACGACAACAGCCTGTCGATCTCGATGAACTTTCTGGACGTGATGCAGATTTTGGGGGCTCCTGCAGTTCTCTACCAGCTTCTTTTCCTGAAATTTCACTACTAGTGTCTTCATCAGGTATGGACAACTGACGTGTCGGCTCATGGTTATCGGCATCTGTATTATGAGATTCCTCATCTTGGTATTTGAAATCGGCTTCAATCAGTCGAAACCCACCTAAATTGAACAAACATAGTAGAAACATTGTTAAGAAAATAATGACGTTGGCGACACCTTTGTTACCTTCCTCTTCTGTGAAGACTAACCCTTGATCCAGTGTTTGAATATAGGCGATGGGTAAATCACTGATGTTGGGGAACATACCACCAGCTAGTATACCAAAACGCCATTGTCTAGGTACTGGAAGCACCCTGCTGAGCACGAATGCACCAAATAATCCCGTGCCAAATATAAGAACTGAGCTTAAACATACTATACCAATATCTTTGATATCGCTATCTTCAATGTTCCCGACAATCTTGCTGAACGCTAAACACGGCATCAGAAGCGTTAGGATAACATCTGATATAGCTCTCGTAGCTTCCACAGAAAGGATATTGATCTTTGAAAGCCCGAATCCTGTACCTATAATGAGGTATATCTTAATCATGGGCTTGAAACATGTCCAGATGATATTTCTTAGTGGAACGCTCATTATCTTGCAGCACTCGTTATTTTTCTTGCTTAGACCGTTCGACCCATTAAAAATTCCAATAGACACAAGTCTCTATTATGTATCCACTAGGGAGAGGTTATAAGTGGTCCCCAAGAAATACTCGTTGGAAGCTCACTAACCAGTCACTTCTGGAAGGTCTATACTGTACGACAAATTTTGATGTGTGAGGAACTATCGTAAATGGAAGGAGAAAAAGCGGGAAAATAAAAAAAAAAAAAAAAAAAAAATAAGGACTTGTTCACTCATTACAGCAGAATGACTAGCTTAAAGATCAATACTCACATTTTAAACGCACTGATTAGTATCTATAAGCCCTTGTCATAAACACACCAATGTGTCACACAGATCGGAATTAGTATACCGATCGATGGATGAAATGCAGTAAAGACGATTAATATTGCCCCCATCAATTGAAGTTTTCATAAAGGCACATTTCCCTCATTCGAAAACTTATCGTGATGGTAGGCGAAGATGCAGCCCCATAACATGCGGCCTAACTTGGTAACTCCACAGGATATGCAAAGTTTTGCACAAAGGGCTACACATCTTCATGATAAAACCAGCGAGAATTTATAAGGAAATTCAATCTCGATTGAAAAGCCATGCCGAGTCTAGTATACTATATCAGTAATCTTGTCCAACGCACCCTTGATAGTTAGGATACTGGATCTAGTCTTGGCATCTTTAACATAGAGCGAAACCCTTTTCGAAGAGACCGATTGCATCTGCATTAAAAGCTCAGTTGCGCAAATTACGGGTTAATGTACTGTTATCCTTGATGTAGTTGACCATTGTTACCTCAGGAACCACGGACTAAATCACCGCTTAAATAAGGGAGTCATGATACTAAAGAGGAATCTGTACTACCAAGCGTCCCGCCAACTCTAATTCGTATGAAGAGGGGTAACTAAAAGACAGTTTGACGGGCGGAAATTGACGTCGTCCTTTTCCACACTTTTTTGTGCTCTTCATTGATGTGGATGTTGCTGGAAGCCGAATCCCAACGTAAGCTTCTTTCAAAGCTTCATTTTGTCCTTTAGTCCATAGACCTTGTGTATTAACACGACTTGCAGGTTTAGGGAATACTTCGTTTTAGCAAAATAAGATAATTGGATATTGCTAGCCTTCAAAACATAAAGAGATCAGTACTCTCGAAAGTTCGCGGTTTCAATCTGTCGACCAATTGGTTGCACATGACAATTTCCTCAATCAAAGTTGATTTTGGACGTGAGATTGGCAAGTTTAGTTGCAACATATCATCGGTAACATTGAATCCATATTACATGTATTACACTAACACGCATCTACCTGATCAATAGTCCAGCGCAAGTCGTAAATCGGCATACACTTCTTGGGACATTGTTGAAAGATTCTAGTGGAAACAAAAAGAAGACTTGCCTTGGATGGCGGGAACCTCAGTTTAGTCTGTATTAGAAGTCTGCACCTGTAGAAACCGTAACTGTCATCTTACTGAAAAATACATCCATACTCTCCATACTCTCCATTGGTTGAATCTGTAGTCAAAGGTAACTCGACAAGGGGGAATTCTCCAGTTTTGGAATAATTACTATGTTCCACATTGTTGGAGCTAGTCTATCAGATCTTGGTATTTCTAGAATTATTGCTAAGGTAGGACAACTAACATGTTTAGGAGAATGCTTGTTTAGTAACTTTTTTTCTTTATTTTTCCCTAGAATTAGAATAGCCGCCAAAAGAAGAATTAGCATGACCCGTAATTTTTTCTTCAAATATATATATATATATATATACATATATATACCATAACAGTGTAACAAATCATGATACTCAATATAATTGTCTGATTAAATCAATATCAAGTTTATTAAAACAAAAATTAATTCTTACCGTCGCCTGCAACAGGTTCGAATTCACTACTAGACTCACTGGTATCAACACGCTCAATGTGCTCTTGCTCGGGTTTATCCTCCCAAGCACTTAATCCGGTACGAGGTCCTAATGGATCTCTTCTCTTAATATTCTTCCTTCTCAAAACGTGATATTGGAAATTAGGCCAAATTTCCTTTAGATTGTATAAGACTCTTGTCCTTAATGGAACGTCAAAGACCTCATCTAGCTCTTCCAAAGTATATTGTTTAGTTTCGGGAACAAAAAAATACACCAAAAAGAAACCAGCAGCATTCCAAAATGCATAAAACCCAAATGCACCTTGTGGTTTCATAGCCCTTAACATACTAGGCCAAGTAACACTTAGAATGAAATTGAACCCCCATAAAACGACAGTAAAAATGGAAGCATTCAAAGAACGAGATGCTAAGTTAGCCGACTCAGCGGCAATCAGGAATGGTACAGGCCCACATGAAAAGGAATAGATGGCGGAGAAAACGTAAATACCCATCGTAACAACACCAACTCTAGCCTGTTGACCAGGAATCCAAAATGCAAATCCTGCAATCAAAAGAAAGAGTGATAACAGTGGGAAAGTTCTCAACAGCAAGTAACGTCTTCCTCTTTTGTCGATCATGAAGAAGGTGGGAATCGCAAAGAAGAAATTGATTAGACCAAACCCAAGTGATGAACATAACGCACTGATCTCTGAGAATCCACTTTGAACAAAAATACTCGAAGAATAGTATGCAATGACATTAATACCACAGAATTGTTGCATGAATGCACAGATACATGCTGCGAGCAGTCCATTACGATTACGCCTAACAGTGATCATCTGCTTCAATCTAATCCAAAATGGTAACTGCAACGATTCCTCTTCTGCCAATAAAATGTGTTGATAAAATACATCACGGCAGGCAAGAATTCTATGTGGTCTAATCTTTATAGTATTCTCAAGCGCTTCCCTATAACGATTTTTACCCATTAACCAACGTGGTGATTCAGGACAAAATGGAATCTGAATCATGACCAAAAGCGCTGGCAACATTGCTGAACCCAAAGTCAATCTCCAATTTAGCCCACCGTGAACTCCATTCGGTTTGACCCTATAAAAGATCAGTGTAAAAACGTACCCCCACATAATACCAAATGCTGTGAAAAACTGCCAAAAGATAGTCGTACATCCACGGATTTGTCGAGTTGCACATTCTGCCAAATACACGTTCGTAGTTGCACTTTTGGGACCAATCCCTAATCCAAGCAGAAATCTGAATGCAAATAGGTAGTGCCATCCGCTGACACCCGTAGGCCCAAATCCTTGTAAGAAACATGCAATCGCCGATATCCCACATGTGACAAAAATCACATTTTTTCTACCCAAACGATTATTAAGCCAGTCCGTCGTCCAGCATGAAAATCCTGCACAGCATAAATAAGGTGCACCGTTAATCAACCCTTCTAACCACTCGTCTCTTTTACTACCACTTCCGAGTGCAAGTGCTTTTGGATAAAACAACATTGCACCATTAATGACCGTTTCATCCATACCTTGTACTGCCGCAGACATTGCAGCTGCACAAACAATACCAATTAACTGCCTAGTCATTGAAGTCCAGGGTTTGTTCTCCTCACGCCAGCATGCCTGTTTTTCATCTTCCGCGAGAAATTCCATATTCTCAAAACCATTAGGGTCTCTTGAAAGCATAGCGGCCCGCGCAAAGATGTCATCATCATTAGGTAGCTCAAATTCTTCTGCGAATTCCCGTCCCATTCGAGCAACTTGATCCGGAGTTAGTCGCGCTAATTTGTTACCATGCTCTACCTTATCCTTACCTGCTTCTTTTTCCAGTACTTCTGAATCCGGTGTTACCTGGTTAGTGAGTTCATCATGCGTGAACTGCTCCAAAAGGGTCCCTTTTTCGTACGTCATTTCTAAACTCCGAAAATATCTGTCTGTCTTGTACGAAATATTCTCAAACCCTATCGAAAGGAAAAAAAAAAAAAAAAACCGGAGAAAACAAATAAATTGTGGGGAAAAGGCTGAAATGAACTCCGGTTTATATAGATATGCGGCTGAGTGGGGAAGTGAGACCGCCGGAAGAGGGGAACCCGGCTTTTCGGCTTACGGAACGAGATATGTCATAACAGGCCAAAAGGAATAATTCTACCAGATGGATTCGACCAATACCAGAACAAAAAAAAAAAAACAAAAACAAAAACAACAGGGTTGGAGAGAAAAGCCAAATATCTGTAGACAGTATAGCCACTGAATATTATTTGAAGCAACTCTAGCTACCCCGCTTATTGCTACCTTTAAAACAATGTCAATTGTCAATAGAGTCTTAGTATTGCCCCTTGCAGGTTTCACATTGGGTACTGTCAGTTTTATGAAGATATGGCCTAATAATCCAGGAAACGAAAGAAATGACGAGCCAATGCGGACTGACCCGGAGCTTATACGTAGATGGAGACGTACGAGATTGTACGAAGAGTTGAAGAACTTGACTCAATGGCGTCAGAGTGAAAAGATTCCAGCAGCACACCGGAGCAATCATGTAGGACAAGGACTGCTGTGTGGGGAGGGGAAAATTGAAAATGACCCATTAATTTTTCATGATGAGGTAGAAAATACTATGTCGGTTGTTTACCAGTTAGGAAAGCAATTAGGGGATTCCCAAGGCTATGTTCATAACGGAGTTCTGTCGGTGTTACTGGATGAAGCGTTATGTTATTGTGGGTTTCCAGTGTTACCAAATAAACGCGGGGTTACTGCGCGATTGGATTTGGAGTTCGTGGGGAAAATTCCTGTGGATAGTACAATTGTATTGAGAGCCCGAGTAATTGAGCATAGGGGGAGAAAATGTGTTATTAGCGGTAGTTTGGAGAGTGTTCCTGGCATGGAGAGGAACTGGTGGGAAAAACTGACGAGCTTCCGAGGTAGTAAGAGTTATGTAAAAGCGAAATGTGTTTTGGTTGAGCCAAGATGGTTCAAATGGTTGCCAAAGGATGTATGAGGAGGTGAATACACTGGCGGCAGTTTGTATGGTGCTAAACGCCAGAAGAGTAAACGGAGTAGAGTGATTTACGTGTTGTGTGCGGGGGGTAACATGGTAGATATATACATGCATATATATATATACAATTGCTAGAGTAGGTGAAGAATGCGTGTGTACGGGTTTTGGTGCATGATGTAATGAAGATGCGGGGATTGGCGGCCCGCTGAGAGAAGGTGGGGGTAACGGTTGGGTGGCAAACTTTGGACGGAGGAATATAAAAAGGGGAGTGTAGAAGGGGTGATTAAGTTGATTATATACGCGTTGCATCGAAAGAGCTGCGAACGAAATAAAGAAGAACTGTTTTGATCCTTTTTTAGAAGAACAGAGAAGATATGCATAGATGGTATGTATATGGATTTGTGGAATTGGAGATGGATAGAATACTAACTGAGTATATTAAGATGGCATTAAAATGCAGACAAGTGACAATGAACTTCGAGGGGACTTCGTGCATCTAGAGACTGTATTGTATTGTAAGATGGACTGTACATCGGCGGCTAATGGTGCTTTTTCTTAGAAGGACAGTTGAGGTGTAGAAGGTGAAAATGGTTGATTGCCGTGTGATGCTCTTTTTCAGGAAGAAAAATTTGGCGTCGATAACAACGAGATGCAGAGGGGGTTTGAGAGTTTTAATTAGCCACTGATACCGAAGTATATTGGCAGTGTGGCTATCTGGGATTTAGAGATGATTATGATGATGTAGTGACACACGTCTAACATTTTGGATGCTAATGTTAGGATCTTGGTGATATAATGGCAAATCAGTATAATGGATAGACCTGACGATGTAGTGATTTGTGGCAGCTGGTTTTTCTTTGCGAACGAAACAGGCAACGCAAGCGAGTGCTGGATCTGTCGATTACGGAATGAGTTTTGCGACGTTGCATGAACTGCCTGTTAGCGGAAGGCTTCTGTAGGGAACGACTTTTTTGACATTCTTTGAATAAACAGAGGACGAGCTGATCTGAGGGATAATCACTGGAGTGGAAAATTTTTTTTTTTATTTTTTTTTTTTTTTCACTGGTTAAAAAAATCAATATTGCATACGGATAAACTACGGCCTTTTGGTTTCCAAGATGATGAGAATACTCGAATGGTGGCGGTTTTCATCTTCCCTGTAGGTTGGATTTTACTGCAATTCATTACGACCTTCGCTTTGGCAAGTTGTGGAAGAGAGTAAGGCATAGAAAGCATTTAAAAAATCGGCATTCCTTAAGATTGTATTTTTGGTCCCTAATCTGTGTACGACATCTTTAAACCGTTTTAGACGAATATCCCTGTCGGCGAAGTGAGTAAAAATTGTTTTGTTTTTTTCTCCAATCCAACCAGGACCAGAAGATAAGTTATTGTACTAGCCGCTGATATCATGGATGCCGACTGTCGCTAATACTGTGAGCGTAGCGAACAAGCACTGTTTTAGTTCTTTTTTTAAAAGAACAATCCAAACTGCATGCGTGTACGGTGGGATGTATTACCAAGAGTGGTATTGGGGATATGGCAAGTAAGCACTATTTTGGCTCTCCGTTGGAATTGAGTATTTAAGGTCCGCTAGAGTTCACAATACCCTGGCGGCGTGAGGGGCAGTCCCAGAAACTGTGCTAGTGACAGACGGATTTTCCATCGAACAAGAGGATGAGGCTATCAAGGTTTAAAAGCAAAATGTTTGTCTTTTTTTTTTTTTTTTTAAAGAAAATACCGGCTGATTTCTATAATATGATCAATCTCTTATTTTATTTGAAAAAGAAAAAAAAAAAAAAAAATCCAGTACAGAGGTTCTAAATTAAATAACCACGAAACGTTTAAGCAATGACACTAGCCAAAATGGGGTTTTGAGCAATGATACCACCAGTGGTGTTATTCAAGTATTTCAGAAGTTCTATCACCTTCAATTTAATCTCATCATTTTGAAATTGTTTCAATCTTTCCATGTTTTCTTCTCTACCCAAGGTGGACTCTAGCTCCAACTTAATTCTTTCATTTTCTCTCGTAAAGACCACAGCAAATATGTCAACGATATTTGGGGTAGCGCTAGTGATAATTGCATTGTTGGTTTCATACAATTTCATGATCAATTCAAAAATTGGAGTATATTCTTCAAATCCAGTCTTTAGTGGTAGGTGTTCTAATAGCGCTGGAAGAGTTTGTTCCAATGGAACGAAGTTTTCGTGTTTTAGGATCATACGAGCGACACATCCACTGGCGTTTGCATAAGCTCTATCAATAGTTTCTCTGGTAATTTCATCGTCTTCTGCAATCAATGCCTTTTGGTCGGCAGTTGTTAGCAATTCGTACAAGGCCTTCAAAACAACCCCATAAATGGATGAGACGTCAAAGCTGGCATATTCACACAGTAGTCCCACACCATAAGCAGCATTTCCTCTTACTTCCAAAGATTTATCGGAAGTCAATCTAATCACTAATGCCTCCAACATCTCTTGAGTAAATGGATTTTGCTCCTTCATACCAAGGACCATTTCAGAGACAGCTCCTACGGAGGAGGATCTCTTGTTTTTAGATTTAGATTCGAAAAGTGCAAAGATCACGGGCTTAAAGTTTTCAAAAACTTTGACGAAATCACCACCAAGTGCCTGAGATAAACTTACTAGCACTTCAAGAGCGACATCTTGCAAAGTTGCTTCAGTTTCTGATGCATCAAGTTCTTCATCTTTAGGAACATCTTCTTCCAAATCGATCGTTTGACTAGTATGGGTACCTTTTAGAACGCTCAACACCTGAACACATAAAGATTCTAATATGGTGGAATCGCCATTGTCAGTGACAATAATAGGACCAAATTGCTTGATCATATTAGCGACATCTTCAAAAACGGTAATGACCATAGATGTTTCAAACTCATCACCCAAGTCACCCAGTGAGATTTCTCTAGCGTTTTTAATGACCGCTAAAACGCTAGCATCAACATATGATCCAGTTGGTATACCTCTAGGATAAATTTCCGGTTGAAATTTAGATGCTAACAAGACGGCTCTCACAATGTTCCAAATGGTATTCAAAGCAGTCTCTTTCAAACCGTAAGATTCCTCAACTTGCTCGGTCAGAACCTTCAAAGATTGTTCCACGAATGGTAAAAAGTTCTCCTTGGTACCCAAAGCCAACTCAGATAGCGCGGCTGCAGCCACTTCTTTTTCATAAGAGATACCCGTGTTCACAGTGAACTTATTTTGCAATTCCTCTTCATTAGCGCCATCAGCGAAAGTAGCTAATTCTTCAGCATCACCATCGAAGTTGAATTGGTATTCGTCCAATTCCAAAGTCCTGAACATTTCTGGTAAAATAGTCTTCAAAAATGGTGAGAAATTTTCACCGTAAACCTTAGCTAAGTTAGCAATGAAGGCATAACCAGATTCTCTTAATCTAGCAGAATCCGTCTTAATTGCTTCATAAGCAGAGTTCACTAGCGGTTCAGCAAATTCAGCAAAAGTTTCAGATCTAACTGCTCTAGCCATAGTGGAAATGTTTTCAAAAGTTAAAGCTCTTAATTCAATGTCATCTTCGGTCATACCTTGTAGCTGAGAACAGTTTTGAATGAACTGTTCCAGGTACTGTACACTAGTTTTAAAGAACGGAATGAATGCAGAACCAGCAGCAAATGCAGCGGAACCAATGGCAGACACGACAGCACATCTCAACTTGGAAGATTTATTACTATCCAACATATAAAACAACTTGTTCATTAATGGTTCCAAATATTTAGCAATAGCATCATAAGCGATAAATTCTAGCAAACCATCCAATGCCACAGTAGCGTAGTTGTAAACTACGACAAATTTGGCAGTATCTATGATGTCAATAATTAATGGCAAATATTCATCGTGGAATTTTGCAACTTCATCTTGTAAGTCAGTAGTCAACTGGTGAACACATTTCAAAGCTGCCAATTTAACCACTGGTTCGTTATCCTTGAGACCAGTAATGGTTGCAGGGATGATTTTATCGAATTGAGACAGGACGTAGTCTGGAGAACCAGTGACGGCAACTGAGATAGCTAATAAAATAGCTCTTCTTTCGAATGGACTGGCTGATTGCAACATCACAGGCAAATGCTCCACAATAACACTAGCAACCTGAGAAGGTGGTAGTTCAGCAGAAGCGAAAGCGAGTAGTCTGGTAGCAGAAGTAGATGGGGTATTTTCTTCGTTCTCAGCAGCTTCATCTTCGTTGTTTAATTCGTCATTAACATCGATTTCTTCAGATGAGACCTTGAGTGCAGCCATAGTAATTTCGGGACCTAATTTAGCTTGGGAAATCTTAGATTTTCTATAAGAAAGAGCAGAGATTAAAAATTGTACAGAGAAAACTCTAACATCTTCATCAATCTCAGGAGTCACCGCAATATGAACAGCCAATTTGATTAATTCACCAATGGAGTTACCAGTTAATTGAGAATCCAAAAGTAAGAAATCGTTTAAACAGTTGAAAATCAACTTAGAATTCACAGCATCATCCGATTTGATCACAGCGTCTAGAACATTAACCACAGATGGGATCAAAGATGCAAACTTAGCAGCTTGCTGTGGGTTTATAGGTTCACCTTCTTCAATCAACGCGGAGACGTGATTCAAAGCTTGAGCTGCTAAAGATCTTGTTTCTAAAGAAGCAGTATCGTTGATTAATTGCTCGAACAAAGTCAAAAAATCATCGATATAAGTCATTAGAGATGGTGTAAAGTCTTCAAGCAAAGAAAGCAAAATGAAAGTTGAAGTTTGTCTAGTTTGGGCGTCTTCACCGGATGCAGCTTGGATCAAATTAGGAACCAAATCAGGCCATTGATTATCTTCTAACTCTTCGGTACCAATAACTGCAATAACACGAGCATTAGCATGGCGCACAATTTCCTTTGGTTCACTGAAAGCAGTTTGTAATAACGAAGCCTTTATTTGAGTTTTCAAATTGACGTCTAATGATTTCCAGTGCTTTGGAACCAATTTTCTTGCCTCCACACCGGCTAGTTGCTTTAGAGCATCATCTTGACTGTTTTGCAAAATGTGGATCAAAGCCGGAAGCGAAGCAGGTTGAACATAGAACTGACCTTGTAAAGTCTTTGTGGCTTCCTTCACAGATGCAGAATTTGGTTGAGTGATGGCACTCAAAGTTTGTTCCAATTGACTTAGAGTTTGCTGGTCCATTTTGAAAACTCTCGAGATTGCTTTGAGATCAAATGTCGGTGAAACCAAATAGTAAAGAGAATAGTAATAATAGTATCGAGAAGTAATATCAACTTTATTTACTAGTCACACAGGTCCTCGATTTCCTGATAGCAACTTCCTTTACTTCCTCGATGACTTGTAAAGGATTTGATCAATTTTTCAAATCCTCAGAAGACACAGGTAAGAATAAAGATTAAATTTGGAATAGAGTGAAATAAACCTGATTCTACTTTAAGATAGGTTAACTGATCCTTGTCACGATTAAAAACTATTCCTATACTGGGTTTTCTTGTGTCTATTGGGTATTTATTATCTGTTTAATGAACAATTAAAACCTTCAGTTCAAAACTCATCTCATCTCATCTCATCGCATCTCATCGCATCAAAAATTTTTCACTTCGCTAGCGACATCAAAAGAGACGGAAGTCCAAAGTTTAAAAAAGAAAAATAATCACAATAAGAATTATAAAAAGAGCAACTATAAAGAAAATTAGCATACATCATTAATCTATTGGTTCTACAAAAGTAGTTGATAAAATAAAAATGATAGTAATAATAAGTTAGAAATTTTTTTTTTCTTTGATTTTTTCTTTTTTTTTTTTTTTTTTTTTTTGCTTATTTGTGAGAAAATCCAATTGTCTAAGAGTTTGTCTTGAGATAAACTTCTATGTCATCAAGTTTAGTGTCAATGTTTTCTATCGTCATACCGATTAAGCGTCTGTATTTGCTTACCTTGTTGTTGGAATCTACCTTAGTTTTTGCATCTGTCACCCTCTGGATGCGTAATCTTCTTTTGAATTGCAATAAAGCGAGCTCTGCCGCTAACCTCAAAGAAGTGTCATCATTTGCGTCCTTTGATGGCGATGAAACAGGATCCGAATCAACTTTTGATTCTTCTTCTTGAACTAAAGTTGCTAAATTGAGGGCTTGTGACTTTTCCAAGCACTGTACGAACATCTGTCTTCCGTCATGAACAAATCCTCTTAATTCATTTCTGCCACTTTCCATTTGTTCAACGGAATCAGCACCTTCGCCTTCATTGTACTGTGACAATAGATCTTTTTCGTGACGTGTAACATTGTTAACGTTTTGCTTTATGCATTTAATACCTTCACTGGCGTTATCAATCTCTTTAGTTACAGAATTGACCTGAGTATTAATTGAAATTTTAAGCGCATCAGATATTTCACCCAAGTTATTAGCTAATTTAGTCAAGTTTTCTGATTCCTTACTATCTTGAATTATTGGTCCCGGTGATGGTATAATAGGACCCAACGGTGATTGAATTGCATCTGCCAATGTAGTTTTCTTCAGGTTAGATGAAACCGGCACAGCGCTAGTTGGATTCTTTTTCTTACGCGTAATTGGCGAGCATTCTAATAATTTAGATGGAGTTGTCTTAAAATCTCTAACGACCGATGAAGTAACAAATGAATTGATATTGGATAAGTCATCCATTAATGTACTTAATGAAGTTGAATCTGGACCAGGCAGAAAATTCCTCACATCTGATTTCTTGTTACTCACTGAAGGGGTTAACTTAACTTGTTGTTGTTGGTGCTTGTCGTTTCCCTCTTCATGGCCGTCTTCGTCACCATCACCGTCATCATCATCATCGTTATCATCATCGTCATCGTCATCATCATCATCATCATCATCACCACCATCATCATCACCACCATCATCATCATCGTTATCGTTATCGTCACCATCCTGTTCTTCTTCAACGCTGGGTAAAATTTCATGCGCCAACTTATGTCGTGATTTAGTACCCGTTGTTGAGGTTTGGCGCTCTCCAGGTAATAGAGTAGCACCCGGCGGATTTTGGGAGCCTGTTCTTGGTGTTCCCGCTACAGAACTAGCGTTTGATTGACTGATCGATGGAGGGAATCCATGAGGAGTCTGGGCCGGAGCCGCACGCGGTAAAAAAGCATTTAGGCTGGAATTCGTCGGTGGTACTAGATTAAATTTTGCTAAAATTGATGCTGGAGTTTCATTATCGCAATTCGTGATATCCATTGAAGATCCCAAATAACATAATTTATTACACAATTCCAAATTTAAATTCAATGCCGCCAAATGCAATACCGTGTTCCCCATATTATCTTGAAAATTTAGACACATTCTTAAAAGGGTGTAATCTTCTTGACCCAAATTGTGTATAATGGTATCCATGTAAAAATTAATTATGACAGGGTCCTTGGACTTGTTAACGCTCAACTCTACCAAATAATGCAATGGCAATCTACCGTTATTATCTGGTGTAATGAGACATATCCTTAAAATAGAAACAATATCTGAAAAGGTATTCGCCTTATAACAATTGTTATAAAAGGCTGATTTGGTAATACAGTTAAAACCTCTCATGTTACATTGTAATGCATTAGCATTTAGTGCAATGAGCAGTTTAATTAGTGGAATGTTAGCCATTGCAGTAGCCCAATGTAATGGCGTGTGACCTTGGTCGTCAATTTCAAAATTAATGTCGAAATTTGGTGGCGGATGATACATTTGAGGAGGCAGTTGATATTCCTTGTCTGAACCGTCCTCCGATGATAATACCTGTAAAATCATCTCTTTGTATTCTTCTACTGCCAAGGTTGGTGGTCCTAGATGGTTAATATTACTCTCGTTATCTTGCGCTGTCGCCGGCGCCGTTGGCAGTCCAGCAAACGTATTTGGTGTAGATGATCTCGAAGATAACGGAGTCGGATTCTCACCGGCTGAAAACATATCCATAGACGAGCTATTATTAGTATTGCTCGAATTCCCGGTTTGATGTATTTTAAAGGGCATGGGCGAATTTTTCTGTTGCTGACGAACGTTTTGCCACATCAACTGCTTCTGCATCATTTTGAAGTTTTGCTGAGCTTTGTCTTGGGCCATACTTGTCCTTTTAGCCGTTAAGCTTGATCTGTTTTTTAATTTATGTTTCAACTGCTTACCAGCAGATCCATTGATAGGGCCGGGTGTAGCACCTGGCAATAATGATGGTGGGGGCGGAACTGATGAACTGGTTGCTGTGCTTGTGAAACTGCTGTCATCATCATGGGACATCATGTCAATTGAATTATCTTCACTTTTCCTTTTTCTTTTAGAGGCTTTCTTAGCGCCACCATTACCATTAACCAGTATGCTTGGTACGCGTTGTTGATGCTGCTGCGACGAAAAAACACCTGCACTTGGACCCTCCGGTATAAATGTTAAAAGATTTTGAGACTGCGATTTATCAATATCGGTTGAAGTATCAAAACTTGTTGCATCATTAGTATTTGAAGCTGTGGGCGCCATAGCTGGTGGGAAATCCCTCGCCTTATGAGGGTGGCTTAAGCTGGTAGGTACAGGATAAAACTGTAATGGTTTCTGAGTCGCAGAATATCCGAGTGCTAATGGGGTTTCTTCTGTATTCAAATGAGGAATTACATTTTCTTTTGTACTGCTCATCTGATTAGCTTGACTCGTAGCTGATACCGTCGTCGCCGCATTTGTAGCTAACTGCGAAGCCATATTAGATTGCTGTGGGGTTTGAAACACCAAATTCTGTAATGGACTTGGGTTTGCATGCAAAAGCATGCTGTTTTTCTTAGCTTTTCTAGTCGTTGATCCACCCATTGGATTTCTCTTCTTCGGAGTCTTATTATAGCTTGAAGGTGAAGTAATGCGACCATCAGGCGATGTTCTCTTTAATACGCTATTCTTACTTCTTTTCGTTGGTGGATTATCCGGATTTAATTCAAACGCAAGTATCGTAGTGACAACTGGATCTCTAATATTATACTTTGTAACCATATATTTGGCATCTTCTAGTGGAATCCATGTACCTTGAAATCTACCGTATCCACCTTGAACCTTCTCATGTCTCATATCATTCGACTCCTTTTCCAATACTTTTGTCCTCTGCGTCTTCGAAAATTGTGCAATCTTAAAAACTTGGGTAATATTCACCCAGTCGTCTTGGGTCCTTCTCATGACAATTCTCGATTCAAATCCACGTATATAACATTCATAAACATCGGTATCGGCATATGTTGCAACCTCGATAACTGGTCTTCCTGCAGGTGTAGAGTCTTCTGCATTAACACTACCATCGATGTTCGTCGTGGATGTATCCTTTTCATCGTCAACATGATTCCCCTTAAACGAATCCATCATTACTGCCCCGTAGCCCATGTTGAATATTGGAACCGGATCAAATTGAACTTCCCAAAAATTGTACTAAGTACCAAACGATACAGAAAGACAAATCGATCAATTGCTCCAGACTATAAAACAATCCCAGTATCTTCACACAACACTCTCTGTTCTTACCTCAAATAGATCAATCCTCTAATTGTGGTTCTCCTTTTTTTTTTTTTTTTTTTTTTTTCTTTCCTTCTTCTAAATTATCTCTCTCTTCGTTTCAATGGTATATACCAGTATGCCAGTACCAGCAGTAGAAGTAGAAGTAATGTTACCGTCTTAGTAACTAGATCCAAATATCTTCAACTACAGTTCTGTATCTTCTTAATCGTTGAAGAGATCCTTTCAGATTTCAAAATCTTTTTGGAGTTGTATTAGACCTTTTGGTTCTCTTAATTTGGTGTGTCTTCCTCGTTCTTTCATGAAAGAATTCCAATAGATTTTACTCGAAAGAGTTAATAAAGAAAAGGAAAAGAAAAGGTGGGAGAAAAAAAAAAAAAAACGGAGAAGTTTACGCGACGCGTTAGTTATCTGAAACGCGTAAGCTATGTATCATTCTACACGTCTATTTGCCAACGCGTGAATAAATTCGGCGGCTAAAGCCCTTAATGTGCCCTAGTTTGTGCCCTGGTGATCACATGATAACTGATGATCACATTGTACGGAATGGATTTGATTAAAGATTTATCATACTGTTATTCCCAATATTGAACACACTGGACTAGAATAATACAGACCGCTGTCGATAAGAAAGGGATACTGGGTCGATACATTTATTCTATTTACAGCAAATTGTATTGTATTAATTGAATCGAGATGTTACCGCTTTATCTTCTAACAAATGCCAAGGGTCGGCAGATGAGCGTAGAATTAAAAAATGGAGAAGTAATCGAAGGTGAACTAACCAACGTTGATAATTGGATGAATATCACACTATCGAATGTTTCACAGCTTGATAACATCGGTAGCAGCGTAAATGTTGGACCATCGAGGGAAATTGTAAAGACAAAAGAGATTTACATCAGAGGTACTTACGTAAAATACATCAGATTACAGGATGAAATAATTGATCAAGTGAAGCAACAAATTGGAAATAACAGTAACTTAAATAACAATTACGGTAGTGGTAGCTTTAGAGGCAGAAGAGGCGGATTTAACTCACCTGGTGGTAATAGCGGAAATTACAATAGAAGAAATAACTCGAATTTTGGTGGTAGAAGAAACTTCAATAGTTACTCAGGCGGTCAACGTCGACCATTTAATAATAATAATACTCAGTCAAGACCAAATACAAATGGTATGGGGGGTTATGTTCAACAACATCAACAAAAGGATGTGGAATTTTAAGTAAAAAAAAATAAAATAAAATAATATATATATAAATCATATATGTGTCTATGTATATGTAATGATAATAATAAATTAAACTAAAGAAAGGAAGGAAAGAAGTTAAGGGAGAGGATTGCACGTAGATTCAATTCCTGTTGTATCTCGCGCGTTGAATTTTATTAACGAACCATGAACTTGTGAAATATCCCAATGAACCTGTCGCTAGTCCGCAAAGGACGTTGAAAATAATACTGTAACAAACTGAAATGAAAACGGCTGAAGCACCCTTCACATGAAGCACGAAGAAGGTGTAGTACAACGAATATAATTGCAGGTACCATGAACAACTTGTACTGATTATAAAACATCTCCATCTCCAAGTAGAATCGCTGATAAATCTATGGTTTAATTTCATTAGTACCAAACAACTTAATAGTGAAATTTCACAAACAACAATGCAAAGTAACAGAATATTGGCGAAAAGGAAACTGTAGAGGTAATAGAGTGTTGTATTCTCCAACCAAACCGATTTGTAGACGTATTCCAGCTCCACATAAATTATGACAAAAGGCAAAATCCCACTAACCAGTCCAACAATGAAAACCATCAATTTCGCGGACTTAGGTCTTGATGACAATTTTAAAGCTGGACGTTCTGGGGCAGTTGTTGCCGGAGGGGCATCGTGGCGAACTGAACGGTGCATCTTAGCTGCAACTGCACCACCCAACAGACTAACTCCAAGACAAACCATAAAATACCACGAAATGGAAATAACACTTGCACCAAATGGTAAGGCTTTAGTCGAATCCCATACCCAAACGATGGAATTTAATAAAACGGTTAGTACCATAATTGTGCCCGGTAATGCAGACCCACATAAAACTGCAAATAAAGGGTTGTAAAAAGTGTAGGAACCAACATGACGATCCATTTTCAACCAAGTACCGACAAAGGAAGCCATAAATGCGCCGGCAACGAAACATAGGGCGGCAATAGTTAAGACCGAATTTTTAATATTGTGCAGCCTTGTTAACGACAAGGATATTGCCAATGGTCCTAAAATCATAAACATCACCTGCACACCCATTGAAACACAAACGATCAAACGGTTTAACTGGAACTCATGCTGTGATCTTAGCCAACTGTTGGCAACAGTAAGAATATCCCTTGAGTCTTCATTCTCCTTAGATCTTAACTCGTCCTTTGGATTTTTAAAGATCATTACGAAATTGACTATTACGATGAAAGTGACGAATAGAACAATACCAACTGAGTTCGCTAACACCATCCAATGGAACTTCGACGACGAACCATCACCTAGTTGGCCATGATTAATATACAACGCCCATCTATTTGACCAATCCATCTCAAATTCTTCCCTCCAATAAACCGAATAAGTAACGGGAATATACACAATGTCATCCAATGGTGGATCAGTGATTTCGTATGGTTTGAAATCCTTAGATGCACCAGGACAGTGTTCATCAGATACAGACTTCGGATAAGCTTCAAAACCAACAATACTGACTTTACCTAGCTCAACCATCCTGTACCTGATCACAAGCATCACGTGGTTGTGGAAATAAACCCTACCCGTTCGAGAGTCCGCATATCCCAGCGGAAACCCAGGAGTATAGTACTTTTTGCCGTCTGTAGTGGAGATATATGTCGTCGCAGCCGGCAGTTCGTCGTCAACCATCCACTGTACCATATATCCTTTTCTTATCAAATTTCTAGCTGCTTCTAAACCCTCTCGCGTAGTTTTCCTGGCACATAACGCTTCACAGGGACTATCCTGACCAACAAACAGCTTATAATCACTTTCCCATTTCCTGTCGCCTCTTATAACTTCATTCAGTGACAGATGCAATGGTTTCTTCTTACTCGACGGTGGACATGTAAACGGCAGGTCGTAATATCCAATGGGGACTTTTGTTATTTCAGATTCGACCGTGTTGACTATCAGTTCCAGCGGATCTCCAATGGAGTACACATTGGGCTTAAGCCACCATTCAGAATTATAGCCCTCAATACTAATGTACCCGCCTGCTATTAGTCTAAGAAGAAATATCAAAATCAAAACCACGGTCACAAAGCATCCCAGAGGTCTAGCGCGGATTACCATACTGAACCAGATCGTATTATTTTTGTCGATTTACAAACTTTTGGTCCAATTGGAAAGGAACCTTGAATTTTTTTTCTTCCCTCTGCTACTTATTATTCTTTTTTTTTTTTTTTTTCTACACGTATTATTTTATAATGGAAGGGGAATCAACTTTTTCGAGTCGCGTAAAATGTCAATCAAAGAACCAATAAGACATGCAAGGAAGTTTCTACTGTAGTGAAATTCTCAATATGTTGGTCTCATCTGTTCTTGGCGTGTATTCCCTATAGTAAAAGTGCTAGTAGTTACACAACTAGGAAATAACAGTTGTTTAGTGTTAGTATCTTTAACGATTGCTTAGTACCCTTTGAGCTGTAAGACATGACTTTTAAAGGACCCTGTGTAGTCATTATGTGGGGAGGGTCAGCGAAGGGTTGTAGTGAACAAATAGCAATAGCATAACAGTGGTATGAGCAGAGGGCTAGATCGTCAAACTCTTGCGAAAGAAAGATGTCTAACCTGATATTCAAAGGGTTGCAAGAGTTTTCTGGTTGACGATCCCGTTTGCTTCTGATTAGGACTGTTTTGTTAAATCAGTAATGCTTGTGGCTATGCCAGAAGGGATGTAAGTCAGAGATGAGTTGAACAGGCGCAGTACAGCAAAGAGGTGGCTAGTAAGAAGTGTTCTTGATGGACGTGTACTATAAAGGTTGCTAAACAGGCGGTTAATACAGTTCAGCTATAACCCTGTTAGGAGGGGCGAAAAAAACTCCGCGACGGGGAATTGAACCCCGATCTGGCACGCGACAAGCGCCCATTCTAACCATTAAACTATCACGGATACTAATCTCTCATTATTCGGCTGACAGGATTTTAAGTCTTAAACATATATTCAAAATTCTAAAGTTGCGTGGAATAAAAGTGGTGCCGCTGAGTATTCGAACTCTAAGTAACATTGACAAGGCCTTCGGCCAATTGACCATTTAAAGGATGCCAGTTACGGTTAACAGAGACAAGAATGGTAGCACGCAAAAAGCCCTCATCTTTCCCGTCCAAGATTCATTGGACAGTGTCTTTCTTGTGGGAAAATGCTGTCTGAAGTTTTGAAAAGCAGCTGTGTTCTCAGAGGAATCATATTGCCATATATATAGCCATCAGTCTTTGGTATAGCTGGGAACCGATCTCACTATGTTCTAGTGTCCCTAAACGAACTATTGCGGCAGCACGTGGACATCTATAGCTCTCGCTAGCTCCTTCGTTTAGGAAAAAAGTCCAATGGACAGCTCCGTTCGTGCGGAATCACTGCGTACGAGAGCCTCCGGGATCCGCAAACGCCGGGGTCCGTAAACGCCGGGATCCCCTTTTCTTATTCTAGCATGACGTCAAATCTGTGAAAGTTCGTCCGCAGTGACACCCCACGTCGTTTTTTTTCTTTTGGTGCCACAAACTCCGAAAGCCAAATAAATGCGGGGTCTCCGTTCATCAGAACTCCGATCGTTGTTGAAGCTTTTCCCAAAGGTTACCTTCCTCTAAATGCTTTATTCAAGCCAATGAACCGTCAATAGATACTGGCATAAGGTAAGACGTTCGTATCTACCCAATCCCTCTTGGTTTTTTGGTTCTTAGTTTCCTGTCGATGTACTTCATCTAAAGATATCGATCAATCAATGCGTTGCCGTATTTCTTTTAAGTGCAGGCGACAGAGAGAAGAAACATATAAAAGCATTCACAATCATAAGTGAAGAAAAAAAAAAGGAAAAAAAGAAGAGGAAGCATCTTGAATTATCGTCTGTTCTTGCAACTAGATCTCTATCAAGTTCACACACAACAACAACAACAACAACAACACACAAACTATGTCAAAATTATCACTTGTACTAGCACCTTTCTCTGGTGGTCAACCAAAGAAGGGAGTAGATCTCGGACCGGAGTATATGCTTAGACAGGGTTTACCATCCCACCTCAAAGAGCTGGGATACGATGTGCAGATTGAGAGACCACTGACAGGATTGCCTGAAGCCAAGGAAGACGATGTGTTTGAACACATTAAAAATCCAAACAACGTCGGTGACGCTACTAGACTAATCTACGAGAATAATCTAAATGCACTCAATAAAGGTTCTTTTCCTCTCACTCTAGGCGGTGACCACAGCGTTGCTATTGGAACTGTGAGTGCAGCATTGCAAAAGTATCCTGACGTTGGTTTGCTGTGGATTGATGCACATGCTGACATCAATACAATAGAATCAACCATTTCCGGCAACATGCATGGATGTCCACTCTCATTTCTGATGGGATTAAATGGAAAAGTGCCAGAATCCCTGAAATGGATTCCACAACACTTACATCCCAAGAAAATTGCGTACATCGGATTAAGAGACGTAGATCCAGGCGAAAAGGAGCTCATCAGGAAACTTGGGATTTCAGCCTTCTCGATGTATCATATTGACCGTTATGGTATGAATAAAGTGATCGAGATGGCATTGGAATCGCTTGGGTCGGGTCCTATCATGTTGTCATACGATGTCGACGCAATTGATCCTCAATACGTCCCGGCAACCGGTACCCCCGTTAGAGGAGGGTTAACTCTAAGGGAGGCACTTTTCCTGCCTGAGAGATTGGCAGAGACCAAAAAACTAGTGGCTATGGATGTTGTAGAGGTTAATCCAATATTAGCTTCAAATGACGTTCATGTTGTCGATACTATAAGTGCTGGTTGTGCCGTGGCAAGATGCGCCCTTGGTGAAACTTTGCTTTGAGTAAATAAGTTTGTACTTTGGTCCGGGGGGGGTGTATGTACCTTACGAGAATGCCAATCAAATATACGCATATCTATATATATGTATATAAAGAGCTGACGAGATCAATATTCAATCGTGAATCTAGTATATCGTGTTTTCGGCACCATCCTGCAGACACTATCCATAGATAATCAACCACCTTCTAATACTTACAAATATGAGCCAATCTTTTATAGTCAATAACGTACCTTCGAACGTCAGTGACGTTACGCTGCTGCGTTTCATCAGGGAAAACAGTGCGATATGTGATGTTGAGCACATCCAGCCCTTCCCAGATGGTTACCATCACATCAACGACAAGATTGGTACCAAGAGTGTTCAGCTCTTCTTCAACAACGAAAGGGAGGCCGCGTTGTTGAAGAAACTCTTCGAAGACGAGGGGACTACTAAAAAGTTGGTCGATTTGGAGGACGGTGGTGTTTCTGTGGATAGGCTGCCCGTCAGGAGGTTGAGCGTCATTGGATGCTAGATATGATCACTCTTTACTTTGTGTTTTCGCTATTGCATATATCACTATCTAGCTAGCTACTAATTTCAAAATGTCTTTTTTTTTCCCAGATACTGAGAGAAATAGATCATATTTTAAAACTTATGTTCGAGATCCTGGGAGCTGGAAAGGCTCTTGTGTCAAGTTGTCGCTTGTGTTTATACCAGATATTAGTTACAGCTGGTATGAAAGCCCTTCTGTTCCTCTATCAGGATTCGAACGTGTGTTCATTCGGGTCTGGGGTTCGAATCCTGTCATGCGAACCCATTACCATCATCCATGAGTGTTTGCAGAAGCAAATATATTAAGAAAAAACACACAGTTGTCAGGGCACGTCACTGCTGAGCTGTACCTGTCTCCTGCCAGTCAGCAACCCATCGGCAGAGTCTTGCACCCAGCGTGCGCCCTCCTGAGCGAAATAATGCAGAAGTGTAGTGTACAAAAATGCAAGATCATGGAATTCTGGACACATTAGCTTTACTAATGAGCTAGCAGTGGAGACCATATGCTATAGTTCACTGTCAATGCTTGAAACCCAGTACCGTCACCTGGATCAAAGAAGCCCTAGTTTTGCACTGTGTGCCCTAATGAAGACCTAATTGCTTTTAGGGCTTTGCAAAGAGGGTGCAACTCTTCTTTTGTTTAATGAAAAAAATTCAGATGTGAAAAGTTGTCGAAAATTCACCCAAAAGTTCAATAGAAAATGGAAATTCCAGTGTTTGGGAAAGTCACTCGAGGGGGGTCCAAGCCATGTTAGTGAAGTGACTACACCCTGGTTCGAATTGGTATTTTGGTATAAGATGGAACCTGTTTGCCAGATTTCAAGAGGTACAGTCTGGAATGTATCATCAGGAAGAAATACAAACATGGACATGACAGCGACAATGGTAAATGAAGGAACCAGGAATAACTTAGGTAATATGAGTGTTTACAGTTCATCAACAGGAACATCTAGTGTTTTTTCTAGTGAAGAAGATACCTATGAACAAAGAGTACGTGAAATCGAAGAGTACTATGTCAAGACGCTTTTGAACGAAGATGATGATGAAGAGGAGGGAGAAAGTGGAGATGCCGTTGCTGATCAGGAATGGAACAATTCTGAAGCAAGCAGTATCACGTCCTCGCCAGCAAAGTCACCATTTACCTTTAATGATAACAACAATAATAATAATGATAAAAATGAGAAGCCGGTTGTAGACAGTGTAAATGGTAGGATACAGCTGCCAAAGAGGTCTGTTGAAAGTGATGTTGGTGGGAAGAAGGAATTGGAAGTTAAAATCAATGCGGAATATGCTCCAAGTAGCGATCTCTTACCGTTGACAACAGAAAATTTAGAAAGGTTGACACTAACAAGCGAAAAAACACCACGTAAGTCGCCAGTTCAGATCAAGAAGACTACAAAAGGTGGGCATGAAGGCAGTAAGAGCGGGGGTGATGCTAATAGTGAAGAAGGTAATAGAGGACTTTACAAGACTGAATTATGTGAGTCCTTTACGACGAAGGGAACTTGTCGTTATGGATCTAAATGTCAGTTTGCACACGGGTTGTCCGAACTGAAGTTCAGGCAGTTTGGTAACAATTTCAGAACAAAGCCTTGTGTCAATTGGTCAAAGTTGGGTTACTGCCCCTATGGTAAGCGCTGCTGTTTTAAACATGGGTCTGATCAAGATATTAAGGTTTATTTGAAGGCTGGTACCTATTTGTCGAATTCCGAAAAGGAGACAAAGAAGAATTTGCATGCAAATGTGAAGGCCTTGCAGAAGATCACCTGGTAGTGGTTTTCATATCAACTTCTTTTTTATAGTGAGTCTTATATATTATTACTATCGTATTTATTTATTGTGTTGTTGTTATAACAATCAATCAGTTCATAAGCGTTTTCCAACTCATCTTCGGTTATTTTTTGAGCAGTGACATTGACTTTGCTCTTGATACACTTTTTTTGGATGGATGCTTGGACAGAGGGAAGATCTTGCCCGAATACATCGTATCACTTGGATTTTCTGCAATATCCTCCATGTTTATTCCTTCCATCGATCTTTGCAATAAATATCTCAATGAGTTGTACCAAACGTTATGTCTTTGTCTTGTTGAGCAGGCTATTCTAATCACTCTTGTATCTGTGGTAATCACAAGACATTTGTGATAGAGACCATGGGAAGCATGCTTGTCGACCACGCTATCTACTTTAGCAATTGGTGCACATTTCGCTGTATGGTTAGTTGGACTTTCCATCGCTGGATTCGTAGGCGACCAGTAGAGAGTCATAGTGTATGGATGAACCCAAAAGTATCTCTCATGACGCGATTCACCACCAACTCCGAGCACTTGATAATATTTGTACAGATATTCACCGATAACTGTTTGTGTTAAAGCTGGAATAATACTTGGCTCGTTCAATGATTCTAAAGTGTTCAAAGATATAGCTCCCATGGAATTGGCTCTTGGAATTGCTAGTTCATGTGAATCAGTTCTGGATGCAATAGAAGTAGGAGAGAGAGCAGAACTTGCACTAGTGGTGGCTCCGGCTCCGGCTCCGGCTCCAGTAGTACTCCTTGTACTGCCCTTCAACGAATTAATTGATCTTTGCTCTTTAACCCTATGAACAGGTCTATTACTCTGTGTCGACCTGAAGCTATCTTGTCTAGCTATCCTTTGAGGCGGCCTTGTGCTTGGTTTACTCATTTCTGCCTGTTTCTTACGCGCTGATATCATAGAGGCTTCTCTAGATAATAGTTTCTTGTAATATGTTGTTGGTATGACGACCACATCATCTGGATTAGCCCTATCGGCGGAAGCAATCATGGCATTCTTAGGCAAGCAAATCATGTTAGCAGCTAGAGCACGTTCCTTCAAAGATTCTGGTTTGGCCAAGCGCTGTAGTCTGGCAAACTCCTTTTTATCCAGAGATACCAAACCAAATCTGCCTGATGCTCGTAAAACCTCGTCTTTGGTCAATTCAGCTTTTTTATTCATCTGTTCTTTTGGTAGTGATACCATTCCTAAAGCCTCAGATTTCTTGGTTAAATCCTGTATCGTCATGTTTTGAAATTTACTTTTTGCCAACAAAGCATTATATTGATCCTGATTCAATACTCTTAGTCCTAATTTCTCGGCATTACTAATAGTAGATTCCTTAGATTGTCTAGAGGCACTATCGGACACCATTTTTTCATAAGTTAAGCTTGGTAGGACTGCGAGACCATAATCGTTAGCTCTGGAGGCAATCATCTCCTTTGTAATAGTAGGGTTTTCTCCACGAATTTTGAGCTCTTGATAGCTACGGTTGGACAAAAGCTTGAAACCTAGTTGCGAAGCGCCCTTTTCTAAGTCTCGTTCAGATAACTCCTTTGGACCTTGGGTAGACAACAGGTCCTTATAAGATTTATTAGAAATGATGGTTAGGCCCATGCCCGAGGCTATCTTTTTTAAGGTCTTTTCATCCAAGTCGACAGGTTTAGTTGAGCGTCTGGACACTAACTGTTCGTAATCTGCGGCGGATAGTACTACCAAACCAAACCCAGTGGCTTTCTCACTTAACTCCGCTTCAGTCAACTCCTTTTTTCCAGCAACTACAGCATCCTTTAGACCTTCAAATTGTTCTTCATTTAGAAGATGGTAGCCCAACTCTTCAGCTTTTATATGAATATTATCGAAGTTCAATTCCGTGTTCCTCAGGTGTTCATCTAAAAAGCTGTATTGTTCGCTTGATAAGATATGATAACCCAATTTTTCCGATAACTGCTCTAAACGTTCTTTGCTTTCGTCTGCCTTTAACCTGAGCGCTTGAACGGTTGCTTCTTCAAGGACGACAAGGCCGTAAAGTGCAGCCTGGTCAGATAAGTCCTCTGAACTCATAGTTTTTTGGTTAAACTGTTCAGAGCTAGGAACTAATTCAAAGCCCAACGATTCGGCCTTTTCTGCCAAGGCATCAATTGCAGTTCCTGAGCTATTTTCGAAATTATCGGCGTCATACCAATTTTCGGAGTCCTGGACTCGAGTAGTAACTGGGATATTTGCTGAGTTTTCTTTCTTTGGTGTCAAATCAGACTCAATAGGCACTAGCATGTACCCTTCAGCGACAGCTTGCTCCTTCAAAGTTTCAAGGTCTGTTGACCTACTTTTCTTTGAAGAAAGAGCCATAGGTGTCCTCAATACGGAATCAGGAAAACTAGTACCTTCACCTTCCATAGAGGTGAAATTTCTACTAACGAATGGATTGTTTTCATTATGCGTCTTTTCTAGCACATTACCTGAATCAATACCGCCATCATCACTGGCATCAAAGTAATCAGTGAGGTCCGACCCAATTGTAGATGTTGAGCTACGCTTGGGCAGCACGGATTCCCTGGTGGCATCGTCAACCGTTAGTTTTAACTGCGAGGGCGAGCTGCCGTGACCTTGACCAGTCAATGGAACTAGTTTCATACTATGACGGGTAGCATATTCTTGCACATCGCTTAGGGTTAAAGGTTTAGAATCAGACTCTTTCTGTACTAAGGAATTATACTCCTCTGTTGGCAAGACATTTAAACCCAAGGTTCCAGCGACATGGTAAATGTCTGATTGACCAAAGGCTGGTGTCGAAGGAAGGTTTGAGTATTTGGTATATTCTTTAGTCACTGGTTCTTTTTGTTGGGAGTCAGAATCAGAGTTGGCGGGTATTAGGGCGTCTGTATTTTCCTTTACATTTCTAAGTGACGACGAGCTTGGCTTGTACTTGGACTGAGTTGTAATGATTTCATATTGTTTGCTAGGAACAAGTACAAGATCAAGTCTTTCAGCAGTCTCTTTCAATTCTTCCCGTGTTGGTTTATTGATCCTAACTAACAGATTTTCGTAGCTCTCCTTTTCAATCATTAATAAGTTATTCTCTTCTGCAAACACTTTCACAGACTTCTCCAAGGGTTCTTCAAGTTTCGCAGCCATCGAATCAAAATCTTTTTGAGGTATTACTGCCAGTCCTAGTTTAGATGCATATTCTTGGATCTTTGTCGCCGTAGGAGGGCTACGGAGCTCGTCATACTCAGAATGTGGAACTGGAATCAATTCCAACTTGTCACACATTTGAAGTAATTCTCTTTGAGTCAATCTATCAAGATTTGAATTTAGTAGATTGTCATACTCTTCTGCATTAATTAATAAAAATGCGTTGTTCTTTGTGAGAGAATCTAAATCTTCTATAGCGGTATTGGTTTTCTCTGCTAAATTTTTAGATCTAACCAGAACATGGCCATAAACTTTCGCACGCTCAGCTAGTTCATTCAAATGAGGAGAATTGATCTGTCTTTTCATTTCGTCGAATTTGTATCCATCTAACGCAACATAGTTGGAACCTTTTAATTTAGAGATCATAAAACTGATTGAGGGATTTTGAGCGCTATTCTGCAATTCATCCAATTCTTCTTTTGTAATTACCATTAGGCGCCCTTTAGCAATCCCATCATCCAAGGCTGTTTGTTCAGAAGTCCTAACTTCACTCTCTGATATTAATACCTTAGAATGGTGTTTGGACTTTTCACTTAAATATTGAATACTTGGATTCTCTAAAGCATCAATTTGATTTTTGTATTCAGAGCTGCTCAATAGTACCATTCCCACAGAGGTGCTCTTTTCTTTTAGGTATTCTGGACTAGGGTTCTCTAGGCAATTAACGTTACTTTCATGTTCTGATTTGTTCAACAGCAGCAGACCTCTAGATTCTGCTTTTTCTTTCAAGTATTGCAGCTGAGGGTTTTCTATAGTGTCAGTCTGGCTTTCATAGTCACTTTTGTTTAATAGTAGCATACCTCTAGAAGCTGCCTTCTCGGATAAGAAATGCTCTGAGGGCTCTTTGATGCTCTTTTGTAAGGCATGGTGCTCGTGGCTAGGAATAGCAAGGTATTGAAACTGCGAGAGATTGCGTTCCAAAAATTCTAACGTAGGGTGCTCTAATCGTTTCAATAAGCCATCATACTCATCCTTCACAACAATCACCATGTTCAAAGTTGCCGCCAAGCTCTCTAGTTCTTCCTTAGTAGGAAAAGATGTTTTCCTTTTTAATTCTCCATATTCAGCATTGTCAATAACATGTTTTCTCATAGCAACTGCCTTTGTTTGCAAAGTAGATAGACTTGGATTTTTTGCATCGTTCATCAGCTTGTCATATTTCTCATGGGGAATCAAAGTGAGATTATAAAGAGCCGCCTTTTTTCTCAGAAAATCTGTCGATGGCAAGTCTACTTGGGACCTTAAGTTTTCGTATTCTTTCTCGCCGATCACTTTATTTCCTAGAATTGATACCTTTTCAGAGAGATATTCCAGTGTAGGATTATTAATTATGTTAACGTACTTTTCATGGGTGTTACGATCTACAAGAACCTTGTCGTTTTTAACAGCATGTTCTCCTAAAAATTCGGCCGTTGGATATTCAACCGTCTTGACCACATTTTCATACTCATTTACAGGAATAACTGCGTATTCATGAGATCTCAACATCCCTATTAATTCATCCTCGGAATAAACGGTCGGTTGAGAGTCATTTTTCAATTTCTCGTATTCCTCCACAGATATAGGTTTGAAGGAATATTTAGAGCAAAGCAATAAAGTGTCCTCCTTTGTGGCTCTGTCAACAATTTGTTTGTTAAGCTCACTGAACTGCTTGAAATGTACCGCTACATATCCCAATGTTTTTAGTCTTTTTTCAATGTCTTTTAAACCTGAATTCTCTAATGTTGAGCTTCTAAGAGAGTTTAATTCGGGGACTGGAACGGGCATGAATCCGAACCCTTTGACGGAAGAAAGTAATGAGTTCTTATCGCTAGATGCATTTTTCAATTCCTTATATTCATTTTCATCCATCACAATCATGTTTAAAGTATTTGCCTTTTCCAAAATAAACTCTTTAGGAGGTGAACTAGCAATTCCCTTCAGGTATTCATATTCGTCCACCTGTAAGATAATAGTTCCCATGTCCCTAGCTAACTGAGAAAGCTCATCCTCTGTGGGATGCATTGCCCTCCTGAACAATTCTTGATGTTCCTTTGAGCTTAGCACGTCATATCCCTTGATCGATGATCTTTCGGTTAAAAATTCTAGTGATGGGTTGTTAAAGGATTCATTTAATCTATCGTAAGTTTTAAGATCCACCAATTTATGATTCTTGGCCTTTGATTGTAAATAATCAATGCTTGGATCATTCAAAGTCCTTTGTAGTGTATCGTGGTCATCTTTTGGAAGTAAAATGAACTTGTTTTTTTCAGCATGTTGTCTTAAGAAGTCGATTGTGGGGTTTTCAGATGTTTTTTGCAACTTCTCGTAAGTCTTAAAGGGTATCAATCTCCTATTCATGGATGAAGCTTTTTCATCCATAAATTCTAGTGTAGGATTTCTAAAAGTTTGCAACATGTTTTGGTATTCATTAATAGAAAGCGGTTGAATTTGCTGAGTAGGGCATTTTTCGATTAGATACTGCTTTGAAGGATTAGCAAGTGCAGAAACCAGCTGATCGTAATCTTTCTTATTCAATAAAACTAGATCGTTTTTCTTGCCAAACTGGGATAGTATACCGCGGAAATCGTTTTTCTCTAAGCTACTCAGGATCGTTTTAGCAGATGGTTCAGATATCATTTTTTGCATATCCTCATATTTGGCATGAGTTATAGTAGTATAACCTTTACTCTTCGCTTGATCTTTAATAAATCCAAGATCTGGTGAAGTGTATTTCCTAAGGTCCTCATTCGATATAGTCACTCTATCCATGTTGGCTAATTTGGCTTCCAAGAAACCCAATTGAGGGCTTTCTATAAAGCCTAATAATTTTTGGTATTCATTATCATCCATCACAGTAAAGCCTAGTTTCTCCAAATCTCTTTTCAATTGGGATGCTGAGGGATGTATCATCTTATCATGGAGATCCTGAGGAACCAGAACTTTGTTATGGTGAGCAGCCTTAGACTTCAGGTATGCTTCCGATGGATGTTCTAGTTCTTTGAGTCTTTCTTGTCTCTCATTGCATTCAGGGAATGATAGTACCTTATAGCCCGAGGATTCTACTCTTTTGATCATAGTTTCAATACTCATTGGATCCTCAATAGATTTTTTCTGAGATGAAAGATCGTTCGGCAGGGCCAAAAGGTTTGTATTACCAACGGTACTGACGAGCTTTTCTTCTGAGTCAGTCTCCTTTTTCGACCGAACATTAGAATACTCAATTTCAGAAACTAACCTCTTGTTATAAAACCTTGCATACCTTTCAATTTCTTCTAAAGATATCTCAAATTCTTCATTTGTAGTGGCCGTTTCATCATCTACACTCTCCAAATTGATAGGCCTCTCCATTGTGTCAGAGACATCGCTTTCGACATCAGAAGTTTTACTAGTATTCATTGGAGCAATATTAGATCTCCTCTTGTTTTTGTCTTTCTTGTCACTGTTGGCCGCGCGCCTCTTTTTCTCATATACATTAATCTGTTGTCCAAGTTCATTAGCCAGCTGTTGTGATTTACGCAAACTTGACTGAAGAGCGGCATTTTCTTGGCTTGTATCATCACGTTCATTTGATACTTTCTTTAGTCCAGTTACCTGCTTTCTCAATTGCTTAGACTCTTTGTTAATTTCTTCTAGGCTAGATTTTAGTGAGAGGTTCTCACTAACATGACTACGCGTATTGGTCTCTAATGTTACAATTTGTTGCGACAATTTGTTTGTCAGTTCATGTGTGCGTGAGAGCTCCTGTTTTAAATGGCCACTATTGTCATCCCTCTTCTCGAATTCTTTCAGTTGCACTTTTAGTTCATTGACAGTGGTCTCTGATTTTGATAATTGAGCTTCCAAGATTCTACTATCACTAGAATTTTCCAATTTAGATTCTAACTCGGCCAACTGTTTCTTCAAACTATCCACCAGTTGGTTCGAGTTAGTTAATTCCACTTGTAAAGTTTCATGCTGAATTGCTTTTTCATCGAAATTTTTTATTTTTGCGTATAGGGAATCATTTTCGTCATTTAGTTCAGATACGTTCTTTCTCAATTCTGCTAGCTCACAAGAGTACTCTTTTTCCCTCCGTGATAATTCTTTTTGAAAGCCAGATTTTTCTAATATGACAACTTCTAATTCAGCTTTAGTAGTGCTTGAACGCTCTTGTTCATTTTTTAGTTCTTTTTTGTTCTTATGAAGTTTATCTTTCAGTTCTTTGAATTCCACCGAGAATTGTTGTAGCTTCACTTCCAGTTCCCAGTTGGTATCCCTAAGAGCCGTCATTTCTTTTGTTGTGACCTGTTGATAAGAATCCATTTTCTCATGTTTTTCTTCCAAGAATGTGTATTCTTCTTGTAATTGAATTAAACTCAGTTTTTTTTTCTCATTTTCAGCTTGTAATCTTCTGCATTCAACTAGAAGGTTCTCACTGAGGCCCATCACAAAACTCATATCCTTCCCATTGTTAGCCGTTAAAACACCATTGTGAGCCGGACTGCCGGCGAAAGTGGGCATGGAATTGGTCTTCTCTCTCTTATTAAGCACGTTGGAAAACAGGTTAGATTTCTTGACGGCAGGACCTTGTGTTATATCACCAGCATTCTGCTGTGATTCGGAGCTGCCTTCAGAGCCTTCATTTAACTGTTTGTGCATGTTTTCCAATTGAGTTAAGAGAGACTCTCTCTTATTAGATTTGGAGGACATGATCCTGATCAGAGATTAAGATCTTAACGCTTCAGTAACGTTAAACTACCAACGATTTTCTTTGAAAGTTGTTGATCGTCCTTATAGTCTAAAGTGCTAACTGTCTCTAGGGATGATGCTTACAATTTAAACTTTCGTTGTTAATGTTTACTTCTGCAACATCGCGTGGCAATGTGATCTTCGAAAAAAAGTGGTGATCATCATTACCATAATGTGTCATTACAACGCTATAGTATTACAATTATATATATGAGTCGAGTTTAACTTGCCGTTAGACATATTCCCTGATGGTCAGCCCACTCTCGTATGGTATATTCATCAATGGAATCCACGAACGGGTTTGCTTCTGCAAGTCTTGAAAGCAATTCTTTTGATTGTATTGGTTGGAATGTATATACTTTTTCCAAAAGCGTGGGAGAGGATTGAACGAGGGACGTGAGATAATTGTGAACATCTTGTTTTCGGTCTTGGTTTTCTTGTGTACCAGAGTTTATTTCTAGCACTTGAGAAGCCTGCTGTAACGATTGCAGCATTTGATGTTTAGAACGGGATGTCTTCAATCCAAATGATTTCATGTTCTGGCGCAACTGCTGGGCGGACTGTGATTCCCAATCAAACTGAGACAATGGTGACGGAGTTCTAGTGGCCAGGATAGAGGGTTCTAGCTCTACCATGCAATGATCTTCAGCACCAGATCCCTCTGATTCCGAATCTGGAATGGGCACGTCGTCCCGCGATTGACCCTGAGAATGGACAATTAGTCCACCTACTGTCGAAAAGGAATCCAACTGACTTTTATGTAATCGATATCGTAGTGGCTGTTCTTTCGTTGGCGCTAAAGCAGGCCCAGTACCCAAGGTTGGCATTCTAGTAGCAGGCACTTGAATTTGACCAGTCTTTGTATTTGAGTTTGCTGCTTCTTGCCTAAGAGGTGAAATTAAACTCTTAACTGCTTTAAAAGAACCTTGAGTAAGATCTATGATACCATCGGATAGTGAAGGAACTGTCTTCGGGGTATCCGATTGTACTTTTGCCAACGATGGCTTCGTAAGCAACGGTGGCTTAATCGGTAGTGGCGGTCGTGTAAGTGGCCTTGTTGGTGGTGATGGAATCGGTATGAATACGGCCTCTTCGTCAGTGGTATCTGGTACGACCATATCTTCATCCTGTTCGACAGGATGACTATCATCCATCACTTGCGACAGCGATAATACAGAAACCTTTTGGCTATCAGTGGGAGGTAGAGGTAAAGATTCCAAACCTTGGGATTCAGATTCAATAGGTCTCTGTGATTCATTCCACAACGGTAGATCTTGAGATTCGTCTCCGTACAAATACCGATATATGTCTTTCACCTCTGATGGATGTGTTTGCGGAAACCTTTCCAGTATTAAACTATGAATTTGTTGCCATTCGTTCGCATTGTAGGTATCGTATTTGCCCTCTTTCCGCTTCTTGGTCTTACTATTCCGACCTCTACTTTTCTCCCTCTGCTGCGATTCTGCCATTAAATCAAATTTTTGCTGGTACTTAATCATGTCCTGTACTTTAGCATGTTTTCCTGATAATTGTTTCAGTAGTGATTGAGCCTTTGTTGGTGCTTTATTTCGTTGAGATGCGTTCAGTTTCTTGGCAGTTCTGACACTTGGTCTCTGTATTGTAGATTTGCGCTTTGGTGAGCTTGTATCATGCTTTGAATCGTAACGAAACTGGCCAAGGTTCGCTCGAATTTTATCTGCTTCTTCTGCTTCATCTAATCTTCCTTGAACCTGCGTATTTATAAATATCTGTTTTCCTTCATCCTCATCGGAATCTGACGAAAACCCTGGCGAAACTGGTACCTGAGTTTCATTAAGACTTAAGCTTTGAGAATTCCCATCATTTGGAACATCCTGTCCCACCAATTCTAGGTTCCTATTTGCCCTATGGAAATCCATATCCCCATGAGCGATCAATTATACCAGTGTTTAGTACAAAGGTGTACCCAAATTTCACAATGCCTATAATGGTCACCTGATATAAAGGTATAAGTGAAAAAGATGCACTCCTCAACAGAGAGCTTGATAGACTTTAAAATTGCATTTCTCAAAGTAGATTATAGTAACTGCAATGTCTGACTGCTTTCCTTTATTATCATCAAGATTTGCAAGTCACGTGGCGATTCCCATTCAAAACCATCTTCCCTGGCCGTTTTCTCTCTTTTTCTTTCTTTCTATTTCATAACTCTTTCTACTGCCTCTAGTCAAGCTTTATAGCCATAATATATCCAAGCCGTCCACCTATGTCACCTGGAATTGCCATGTTATAACAGTTTCCAGAGTTCCTAGCCATTTCCAGTAGTTCGTGTAAAAGCAGAACAGTATCGATCGACGTTTCGGCCTTTCGGCCTTTCGGACTTTTAACTTGTATGCATAGAACCCACCCCGCTTTCAATAAAAAAGAAAAAAGGCAAAAAGAAAAGTGCCTCTTTCCCGGACAGTCACCATTTGTCTCGGACACCGTACTCGGTTCCGAAAAATATCTAATCACTCCGGACGATTATTCGGAACCCCGGTTCCGGGGATCAAGAAGGAGAGGTAAGTTCACCAAACTTTCTAATGAACTTGAGCATCTACAAGATGTTGAGAAAACTCTTCGTCAAAATTTAGACATTTAATCACCTTCGATTCAGTGTCTTTGAAGAGGATTCAATTTTGAAGGAATACTAAGAGCCTATATTCATGTTGTCAAGATCTATCCGTACTTCGGCCAGTAGGGCCCTTAAGAGTTCTCAATGCATGAGAACAGTGTCTTGTGCATCTGCCAAGAGATATGCATCTTCTAGCCTTTTCGCTAGACAAAATATTGCTAGGAGGACTCCTTTGAATTTAAACAGTCAAATCACTTCCCGTTCCCTTTTACAGCGCCGTCTAGAATCGACTAAAGTCGAGGTTCCACCAATGGCTGAATCCTTGACTGAAGGTACTCTATCTCAATACACAAAGCAAATAGGTGAATTTATTCAACAGGATGAATTGTTGGCCACTATTGAGACTGACAAGATTGATATTGAGGTCAATGCTCCTGTAAGCGGTAAAGTTGCTAAGTTGAGCTTTAAACCAGAAGATACAGTTACTGTTGGTCAAGAATTGGCTCAAATTGAGCCAGGTGAAGCTCCAGCAGGTGGTGAAGCTCCAAAGGAAGAACCAAAAACAGAAGAACCAAAGAAGGAAGAGCCAAAGAAGGAAGAGCCAAAGAAGGAAGAGCCAAAGAAGGAAGAGCCAAAGAAGGAAGAGCCAAAGAAGGAAGAGCCAGCTACCCAAGCTCCATCTCCTCCAAAGGCTGAAGCTCCAAAACCAGCTGCTCCAAAGGCTGAAGCTCCAAAGAAATCAGAGCCAGCTGCAGAAGCACCAAAGACTTCCTTCTCACGTAATGAGGAAAGAATTAAGATGAACCGTATGAGATTAAGAATCGCCGAGAGATTAAAGGAATCTCAAAACACTTCAGCTTCTTTGACTACCTTCAACGAAGTTGATATGTCATCTTTGTTAGAAATGAGAAAGTTATACAAGGATGAAATTATCAAAAGTAAAGGTGTGAAATTTGGCTTCATGGGTCTATTCTCTAAGGCAAGTAGTCTTGCTGCCAAGGATATTCCAGCTATTAACGGTGCTATTGAAGGTGACCAAATGGTCTACAGGGATTACACTGACGTTTCCGTTGCTGTTGCTACTCCAAAGGGTTTAGTTACTCCTGTGGTTCGTAATGCTGAATCTCTATCAGTTTTGGGAATTGAACAAGAGATTGTTCGTTTATCCCAAAAGGCTCGTGATGGTAAATTGACCTTGGAAGATATGACTGGTGGTACTTTCACCATTTCTAACGGTGGTGTTTTCGGTTCTCTATATGGTACACCAATTATTAATGTCCCACAAACCGCTGTGTTAGGTTTGCATGGTGTTAAAGAGAGACCAGTGACTGTCAACGGTAAGATCGAGTCCAGACCTATGATGTACTTAGCATTGACCTACGATCACAGAATGGTTGACGGTAGAGAGGCAGTTACCTTCTTGAGAACAGTCAAGGAATTGATTGAGGATCCAAGAAAGATGCTAATTGCTTGAATGAATTAGATAACGCATACTTATTGTACGGGCCACTGGAGAATTGGGTGCTCTTTTTTTTTTTTTTCTTACTTTCCTACCCTTGCCACCCCTTATATATCTATTCTTTGTTAGTGGTTCAAGCTTCTATGCATTGAACATAAATATTCTAAAAATTATTTATTTACGTAGCCGTAATTCCATTCCGAAATTGAACTGAATCTAACTGATTTAGTTGAAAAAGCTTATTACATGAGAAATGAATGAATAAAATGCAAGCAGAAGTCATTATCCTTCCTTCTTTCTTCCTAAAAAAAGTTATAATTACAATTGAGTTGCATCCAGTTGTTCTTCAATACTAACGCAATCATCCTTTTCGACAACTCCTAATTGTAGTAGATCCCCCCAAAACAATTCAATTTTATGTCTCGAGTAAGACATATAATCAAATGATTCTATATCGACACCTTTCTCAGAACTCGAATCACTTGAAGTCTCAGGAGCATCAAGAGATTCCTCCATTTCAGTGAAAATGTATTTACCACCACTGGGTCTTTCCTTTTCTTCATTAATTTGAACAGGTGCATCTAATTTACCACTCTGTAAAATCCCCCAAAGTGACCAAAACAACTGCGGCGTCGCCCTCCACTTGATAATTGAATTATAATAAAATCTGACTTCATCATCAATTGGTGCAGTTGTATTATTTCTCAAATGAGAAACGTAAGAATACAGGAAATTTAAAATCTGTTCCTTTGTAGGGAATTGTGAAACAAAACATTTATCGGGCTGTGAAGAATTGTAATCATACATCCACTCACTGAAATGGTTAGCTAAATCATAGGCGGCAGGATTTGCACCGGCATATTCGAAGTCGATGACGACTAGCTTCGAATCCTGAGATTGTTCTTGGATTGGAGGATAAAGTATTTGTTCTAATGAAACGTTCGAATTTTGTGGGAAAAGGGAAGAAGCCGTCGATGATGAAGACGCGCTCTTAGGGTTTGAAACGACAGGGTCCATGTTTTCTAATTTAATGACAGGCGACGAAAGTAATAGGTTACCGTATTGTGTATCATTGTGACAAAATACAAGACCCTGTCTTACATGAGGCAAACCCCTAGAATAGAGCCAATCTCTATATTTTAAAACCTTCTTCCTAAAAGTTGGCCAATTACGACACATTAACCATTTTTGTACATTTTTATCATCACTAACCCATTGTTTACCTCTCTGTTCAACAGCCTCTAACCACTTCTCAATTTTGATCCAGCAAACTGGACCTTGTTCTCTCTCGGATTTCATCAATGGTACACCTGTATGCAATTCTTTCATTCTACGTGCAATCCGTTGCGAAGTTTTCCAATCTCTAATATCATCTTTGCCCAAAGTTGTGGCATTTTCCAAAAATTGTTCAAATCTACCGTTTTTGAAACACCCGTACAAAGATGGTCCAATATTTCGTCTTGATAATCTGGCTAAGACCTGTAATTCGTATTCTCTGTCTATAATAGTATCGACATTCGGCCCATAAACTCTCAGAAGTAATGATGGCAAATCCGGATATTCAACCTTGTATATAACGTTTGTCATTGCTCCTGTAATCTTGGTCATTTTGATCTTCTGTCTATCCAATGGCGAAACCCCGACTGAGCCCCTAACATACCATTTAGGAATCCTCAAATTCTGAATAGTGTTGAGAACATCGTCTTGTAAATAATCCATGGGCAAAGAATTATCCAATACAGTCGGAATATAAGCAACTTCCACATTTTCACTCTCACGAAATGGCACCTTCTCTTTCAACTTCAACTCATCGAGTTCATTAGAAATGTCGTCAACTTCTTCAGGTACTTCTGGTGGTACTACCGATTCCCCTGTCTCCAATGCAAAGTCGTTTTCGCCTACAGAAACATCAGAGTCTACGCTAATGGTACGAATTAATCTCTGAGAAGACCTAGAACCTGTTAAGGAAGGTCTAGTTCTACTTGAAGACCTTGAATGAGATCTCGATCTAGGACGAGACTGTGAATGTGAATGTGGATGTGGACTACCAATAGAAAACGGATTGAGTCTAACCTCGCTTCTAGATGTTCTGCGTTCTGGCATTTGCTCGTCTTTTTTGATCGTCCTTATTCTGGCTTTCTGACCACCTTTCTATTATAATTTTCTTTTTATCTTTTTTCTTGCTCTTGATAGAAGTCGAAGTTCTTACTCGTTGTTGGTCTTACACTATACCTATACGTGAGCAGTCTTCACATACAAGAAATTTCTTCTAGCTTCTAAGATATTCCTAAAGATACGTTTGTTGTATACGACTGTATCCAGTATATCCTCTGTTGCCTTCTGTCTACTTACTTGTTCTTCCAAGGGAAACAGTGAAGTTGTAGAAGTCTAAGTTCCTTAGAATGATTCCCTTTTAACTTTATTTCATCTTGTGAAAAAAAAACTGTCAAGAAGCATGTGAAAAAATAAGGCTTTTAGGAAAAAAAAAAAAAAAAAAAAAGGTCAACTTTAAAGAAAATAAAACATATTATATACCAATATATAGCCGCTGAAGGTGAATAGTACGGTCTTTGATGGACCAGATAGCACTAAATTACAGTTCTAGCGACAGCGACAGCGAGACTAACGCGTTACAAGAGGATACACTGCCAGAGCTTCCAGACGAGGTTCTCGATAAGTACCACCTAGTACCGAGCTCAAAAATGAATAGTAGAGTCAGAGGATTTAATTCATTTGTGTATTTAGAATGGAGACCTAGCAAGATGCAGAGGATGCACCTAACACGGCTTTTGATGGATTTCCAGGCACAGTGTCGAAGCAGTGGTGTGAATATCCTTCAGGGGCTCAAATTAGAGCCGCTTCAAGTCAACGCACTGGGTTCACCGGAACCGTTGCACGTATCTCTGAGCAGGAACCTAGAATTTGAGAATCAGTCCCAGAGGAATGCATTTCAAGATCTTTTGGGTAGTCGTTTGAGTCGTTATCGTTTGGACCCCATTGAAATCGAATTTGAGTCTAAATTTCAAGTTTTGGACTCTCGCTTCAAAGATAGAGTGTTTCTGACGCTACCAGTGGCGTCATATCAGCGTTCACACTGGTTTAAGGCTGCGTATCAGGTTCTCTGGGACTCACTTGCAGAAGTTTGGCCTCATTGCAGTGATGCACAGATTGTGTCGATGCTATGTCCACCGGAATCGGTTCACATGTCTATTGCGCAGGCCTATGGCATAACGGCAAGTGAGATAGCCATTTGGATCGAATCTTTGGAGCCTCTAGAACCACTGCCAACGTGGAAAGCTACGGATCTGAAACTGGATAAAAACCGGGAGTCCATTAAATTGCCTCTGTGAGTGTCACGTGAAATACGAGATCAGTCTTTAACCAATGTGGGCAATATGTAAACAATAATGGATGATGATGGTAAAACTCAATGTATTTGCCCATTCCGGTTTGCTGATGTATTGAGAATTGGGATGTGATTGCGGGAGATGTTTTGGAAAGTTTTGAAGACTAAGTTGAAGTTGTTTGCTTTACTTAAAAGTTTAAATCTTGCAGGGTTGGCGAATTGGGACCAAATAAGTTCTCTCTCCTGCTCATAGAGTCTGTATCACCGTGTGCTAGTTAATGGAGTCGGCAGCTGATCCATGGAATATCAATCCTTCAGATCTCTTAAGAGAGTCGATGAATTCTGACCCTTACATAGGGTTTGGGGATAATAACGATAAAAACAGTAACAATAATAATGATAGTAACAATTTTGGAACGGGATTTGGTCAAGATGACTTTGAAAAAATGTTAGGTCTCGAGTGCAATGATGTTGATAATCTACTCAGTCAAGAACTGAAAGATTTGGATATACCCCTTATGCCTAGAACTGGCAAGGTTACTCAAGGTAGTGATGGTGAAGGTATAACTGGTCTTGGATTCAGCGATTTTAGCGAGGATCCGTATAGTTTGAACCGCCATATTGCTAATACTCACAAGAGAGCCCCCAGCGGGACTGCGATCTTTGGGTTCCATAATCATAACAAAACTCTGAGTATCTCTAATTGGCAAAAGGCACTCTACGATCCACAGGAACAACAGCAGGAAGAACAGCAGCCTGCTTTACCCGAAGACAGTAAGCCTGATGGGTCGTTGGGTCAAGTTCTTCTAAAACAGCAGGAAGAACTTAGAGTGGCTCTTGAAAAACAACAAGAGGTTAACAAAAAGCTTGAAGAACAATTGGAAGCTAATAGGGTACAGCAGGAACGTTTACAAAGAGTACTTAACGATCAAGAAGTCGCCGCTCATAAATTCGTTTCATCCGAAAATGCTTCACCTCAGAGCCTGACAACACCAGCTGCTAATGGTAAATGTGGTGGTGTGATAGGCGATGATGGTAATCTTATTGTAACTTCAAATTCAAATAATGGTGGTTACAAGTTTCCGCCACCAGCAGCAAATTTAGAACCTCCCACTTATGGACCAGGTTCTCAAACTGCTATGAATGGTTCACCTACAAGAAGGACATCTCGTAATAATAGAACTCCTCCGATAAATAACGATTTACGTGAAGAGCCCGGTGAAGACGTTGCCGTGACGAACTATTTGGGGCCAGAGATCGAACAAGCAGAAGTTGTCGCTGATTCGTCACACTTTCTGAAGAAAAGAAATACTGAAAATGGTTTCGGTAGTTCACTGTCCCCACCAGGTCAGTCTAGATCACCGGTGAATACTAGATCGATGGCACCAGGACAACACAGCAAGAAGGAATCAACCATTTCAACAGTGTCAACAATTCCGCAACATTTGGATGACAATGAAAATAGTGATTCGGAATCTGGAGGATTATTAGGTTTAGGGATCCAATCTATGAATGGTAAAAGAGCAACTCCCAGGAGCTATTCATTAAGACCTCCACCAATCGAAGTCATGCCATCGATCCCAGGTTCAAGTGGTAACACACCCGTAACGAAGCAACCACAGCTCCCGCAAAAGCATACGTTTCAACACACACCTATAAAGAATCCACATCCGCCTCCAAAACCTCCTGTGCAAAATTATTACGTCAATGACGGTAGTAGCATTGACACTAAAAGTGGGCCAAGTTTGAGTGAAAATCCCTTCAGAGATCCAATAACCACTCCACAGTTAAAACCACCATCTGTAAACAGCAGCCGGAGAAACAGCGAGTATAGTGCAGATTATAATGAAATTGTTGGTGGTCATCAACCAGATTTAAATGAAGATTATCAAATGGAAGGCAGTGGTGATGAACCTGAAAGTAAGTTTATCATTGCAAAGACACCTTCGCCTGTACTGAAATCTCAAGGTCGTTTTGAAGGACCTTCACCTCAATGCGATAATAATAATGTTAGTCCTTTAAAAATTACAAGAAAACCTACAACTTTGCCTCGAGGATCAATTGACAGATTTGTTAAAGAATTACCCGATAAACTATTTGAATGTCAATACCATAGTTGCGGGAAGATTTTTAAAAGAAGATACAACATTAGATCTCACATTCAGACGCATTTAGAGGATAGGCCTTATGTTTGTGATTTTGAAGGTTGTGACAAAGCTTTTGTCAGAAATCATGATCTGGTAAGGCATAAAAAATCCCATGCAGAGAAATGCTATGCATGTCCCTGTGGGAAAAAATTTAATCGTGAAGATGCTCTAATAGTACACAGAAGTAGAATGATCTGCTCCGGTGCTAAGAGATATGAAAATGTCGTTATTAAAAAATCTCCTAGGAGACGTGGTAGGCCGAAAAAAGACGGTTATAGTAGTACTCAAAGCAGTCCAGTTAAGGAAAATGTGGAAAGAACTAATGACGGATATTTGATTCACAAGATGGAGGAGCAACTTCGGAATGAAATGGAGGAATACGGTTTATTGCGTCCTCCTCCGAATTTGGCAGTAACAAACCATGCTTTACTGTTGTCACCATCACCTTCATCAGATAACAGTGACCTGGGATCCCCAAAGTATGAACTTAGGGAACCTGAAAAAAAACCCACAATGAATTAGTTTTAAGATTTTCCCTTCGGCGATAATGGGACGAAGACAATAATAAATTACTACAGACAAGACAAAAAGTTTCCTCGTTCTTCAATCATTCTTTTTTTTTTTGTTTTTTGTTGTTATCATTGTTATTATTTTATCATAGTTATTATTAATATTACTTTTTTGTTCTGTTTGGCAGATAATAACTATTAACCAGGTTTTGTCTATCCTATTATGGGTTCTTAGTCAAAAATAAAAAAATAAAAAAAAAATAAAAAATAAAAAAAAAAAGTGTTTCAAAAACATTTGTAATTGTATTATATCAATCAATAAAAATTTAAATTTTTGGGTAAAGTATACTGGAATATATATATCTTCTTCTTTCTTCTAAAAAAGTTCGATTTGTTTTAAACTATATCCTGTTTTTCTGCGTTGTGGTGAATTGGAATGCTCTTCTATACAGGAAATGTTGCACAAACTACAAAACATGAATTTACAGCGTCAACAAAACAAAACAAAACAAAAAAAAAAAATTACAATCTCCAAGAAATTCTTGCTAGTCTAACTATTAGCTTATTATAGACCATTTAATTATTATTAAAATATACATACATCTCATCTTTACTCTATCTAGACAATCTTAATTATGACTTTTGTTAACTCAAAGTCTCAAATACTCTCTTCTTTGCCGTTTTCTCTTCCTGCTTTCTTTGGTCAAATTCATCAATAAATTCGTAGCTGTGTCTTAAATTCCACTGTTGCTTAATGAATTTCAACCCTTCAATGTTAAATCCCAAATCATCTTCATTCCCCTTCAGTGCTTCTCTAAGTTCATTCTTTACCCTTGTAATTCTCTGTTTCAGCTCTTCATTTTTCTGAGTAACCAATTCTCTATGATTTGATCGAACTATGAAGAAAAGATTCTTGCATACGAGAGACAGATTGTTGTACAGTAATTTCTTGTTCTGAAGTACAACATCAAGGAATTTCAAAAACATTAGAACGTATGAGAATGGGAGGGTCAATAGAGCGTCTTCCAATTGCGATGGTTTTATTCTCACCAGAGTATCCATGATGTATTCCTCAGGAGTTTTTTTAATTGCTAGTAAGATAGCATTGTCTTGAGGCTTAACAGGCTCTGCACCTTGTTTCTTTCTCTTCCAAACTTGTAGTTCTTTTTCATAATTTTCCCATGTCTCAATCTCTGGAAGCCCTAAATCAATTGCTTCCATAAGTCTTTCACCAGCCTTCAATGATTCAACGGTTTGCTTATGCACATCTACAGCCTCATCATGATCTTCCTCCTTTTCGTCCTGTTTAAAGGCCGAATCTCCGGAACCTTCCTCCAATGAAGTCAATAAACTTTCTTCATTTTGTTCTTCCAATTCTCTTTCACGCTCTTCATCCAAAAACACTTGATCATCTGTTTCTTCCCAAATCCTTATACTACTATCATGAGAAGCAGAAACAACACAAGTACCACTTCTGGCGACTGCTAGTGCCCATACCTCACACTGGTGACCTGCTAGTTTTTGAATTGTTTCAAACTTATCACCATCCCAGTATTTGATGGTTGCATCCTTAGAAGAACTGAAGAAATTGTGAGAACCCGGTAAAAATTTGACGTTCATAATGGAATCCTGATGAGCAAAAAGTGATTTATGACAGTCACCGAAATCTAAACCCCATATTTTGATATTTTTATCAGCAGCTGAAGTAATGATGAGCTTAGAATCAAAGGAGATATCGATAGATAAAACCGGCAACTTATGACCGTATAAGCTCAAAAAGAATTTCATCGTCTCCAAGTAAAAGACCTTTACAGTACTATCCAACAAAGAAACCGCCAAAAATTTGTTTTCTGGTGAAATTTTCACACTTAATATGTCGTCGTTCATCTCTAAAGTAGTATCATGATGGAGGCTCATGGTAGGGACCAATTTATCTGTTGTACCATAAACTTTCTTTTCTTCCACAATGAAATTCCAAAATTTAACAGTCTTATCTGCAGACCCGGTAACCAGTCTTCTACCATCCGATGTAATATCAAGTGACCAAACGGCAGCATCATGAGCTTCCTCGTTATCCTCTAATATTGTTGAAGATGCAAGATCAAATAGTTGTAATTGTCCGCTTCTTGTACCAACTATCACCAGCACACCACCCGGTAAAAACTTACAGGTTAGTGCATATCCACACTCAAAAGTTCTTAAACAAGTCTTTGTTTTAATATTCCAGATTTTTAGTAACCCATTGGAAGCGGTAGCCAATAATTTACCATCATCACTGATATCTACAGCACGAACATCAGTTCTATGACCTTGCAATTCAACGGAATGAACCCTCATCGGAGTTGGATACTTAGGTTCTCTTTTTTCATACGGTATTGAGTAGTATTCGATCGTGTTACCAGCAGTGGTAACCATCAATTCTAATTTAGAGGGTGTGACCACAGTCCAAGAGGTGGCTCTTATTTTGAATGCTGATCTTAAAACTTGAAAAGAATGCATTATGATAGAAATGTAAGATTCTCTAAAGTTCTGCTGAATCTCTTCATCAGTCATACCCTTTTCTCTAAACCTTTTTTCTCTCTTTTTGAGGGCTCTTGATATTTCCTCCTCTTTCCTTAGTCTAACAACCTCTACAGTTTTATCCGCATTTTGAACGTAGAAGAATTTGGTACCATCGGAAACCGTAGCAAAACTAACTGCGACACCTCTTTGTTTACTCTGCTTCTCGAAAATGCCTTTCTCTGTAACCTTACTCCCTGCATTGGCATCTAGGTCTAAATTCCAAATCTTAATTTGAGAATCAGAACTCGTGGTGACAATAATATCTTCTTCTACACCAAGAGCCCAACATTCACCTGCATGTGCAATATGTGTTTCTACACACTGTTGAATTTTTAAATCCCAAATTTTGATGAGCCCATCCTTAGAAATACTTATTAACCAATTCTCATCAGGCAACCAAAGACCTGTTATTGAATCTTTGTGAGAACGCAATTTATAAAGACCAATTTCACTCACTAGATCCCAAACGATAATGTTGGAATCTCTAGAACCAGAAATTAATCTTGTACCAGTAGAATCAAATAAAAGTTGGGTAATAGCAGATCTATGTCCATTAAAGCTTAAAAGAACAGTTTTGGATATCAAATCCCAAACTTTTATAACACCGTCTGCGTAACCCACGGCTAAAAGGTTTGTATCATTGTAGTATTGCATATAAGTGGTCTCGGCCGGTTTAGTAGTCCTTGCATCTATTGCACCAGGTGGCAACCCATCAGAAAGATCCGAATCTAGTTCACCAGTTTTGATATCCCATATATTAACATTTTCTAAAGCACCAGTAATTATTTGACCAGGTCCATTACTCTTTTTATTTTCAGTTGGTAACCAGATACAGTTTGTTCCTGAGGAAACGACACCAAAGACAGAGGCTTGCTCGAAACGCTGGTATGATTTTACCATGATTTTATAAAACCCACCAAGCTACAATAATCAGCTTTATGCTCCTGCTTCTTCAAAGTCAGCGATGAGATTAGATGAGATGAGTTTCTCATCAAATTTTTCAATGCCGCCCCGACAAAAAAAAAAAAATATATATATAAATCCATAAAGCGGTGAAGGTATTATTGAATTTAAAAAAAAGAAAAAAAAAGTTATATAGATACTTATTACATGGATACTTGAGATTTTGATCGTCATTTAGATTGTGAGAGAGATTTATTTGACGCTCCCCCCACAGTAGCAGAATTTCTCGCTGTATTCGTCTTATCAGTATTAATCGATTGCATCTTTTGATTATAACTCTGCGATGGGTTCCACTTTCTCGTACTACGGATTTCATCAGCGGAGTAACCGGGAATCCTGATATTCCAGTTCCTTTCTAGATGTAGTTGAATATCTCTTGTATCGAGATTATCCGATTTTCTATGTTTTGCAAGCCTACAAGCAAAACCCGTAACATTTGTAACGAAATCATCAGCAAGATCTAGCAATAGTTCTTCTACATCCCCATCAATTACTGTTTCACCATCACCATCATCAATCCCCACTGTTTTCACCAGTTCCCTCAATTTCCTCTTCGACATCACGCGCTCAGTATCTACCTCATAGGGCGGCAATTTAGTAATAGCCGGTGTATTTAGAGGTGCAGCATTCATGGCCGAGCCACCGGTTAAAGTAGGTCTATTAGATTTGTAAGCTACAGGAGAAGGTGCTTTAACAGTAACATTCTCTGATATTGGCACTAGAGGATCAGATTGCTTGAAAATAGCCGATTTATTAGCAGCATTGTTATTTGCCATAGATGCCGTGGCGTTAACATTGGTAACCTGTGATTTATTCATGGAACTTGAGCCTGGTTGAGAACGGGGCTGCGTCTGTTGTGGCAGCTTTTGTGTTGTAATACTAGTAGGCTTACGTTGTTGTTGTTGTTGTTGTTGTTGTTGCTGCTGTTGTGGAGATTGTTGCTGTGGTGGAGATTGCTGTTGATGTTGTTGTTGAGGTTGTGGATGGGGCTGCTGCTGTGGTTGTTGAAACTGCTGTTGTTTGGACATACCAGGTTCACTCTTGGGTACCTGAACCCCTTCACCCGGTTTCTGTTGTTGCATCTGTTGCATCTGCTGCATCTGCTGCTGCTGTTGTTGTTGTGCTATCCTTTGCTGTTGTGTACTTTTCTTCAGTAGTCTTTGCAAAGCAGGATTATGTCTAGCACATTCCACATAAAATTCCCTCTTTCCATTAGTGAACTCTTGACGTAGAACTCCGTATTCCATATTCAAAGATTTCAAATTCGTCAATAACTCTATCTTTTTATCTTCTAATTGCTTTTTAGCTACCGCATCTGTCTGCTTGTTAATTTCTTGATTCAATCTTTCAAGATGCTGCTCCAAAAAGTTGTGCTTCTCCCTAATAGTGTTAGTCCTTGTTTGGAAATTTTGCAATAAATTATCGTATTGTTGGTTCTGCTCAGGCGTTAATACTTGCTTTATTATATTTGCCAATTGACTACCACTATTTTGACCACCAGATGATGAAGAGCCACCAGTAGAAGAACCTGCTGGCATGGTAGAAGCAACTGCTCCTGTGGATTGTGGAGTCGGTCCGCTGGCAGCCTTACCATTACGTGCTAATTCATAAGCCTGTACAGCTTGTTGTCTTTGCCTGCTATAGTTGGTATAAACTGCCTTGATTTTTGATGCTTGAAGCAACAGCTCTTTACCACGCTGTGTATTTCCACCTACATTTTGGGCCTCATTGACCAATTGTTGGTATTTAGCTGTCAGTTCTAACAATTGTCTATGTTGAAGTAAAGCACCCTGTGATGCTGATCCTGCTGCACCACCGTTTCCACCACCGTTTCCACTTGTACTAGGGTTACCTGCGCCGTTATTACTGTTGTTGAAAGACATAAGGAATAACCGACTACAGAAAAACAGGAAAAACTCAAATGACGAATAAAAATCTAATCGTGGTAGTAACACTCACGATACTTTCAGAGCGATTCTTCTTATGCTTTTCGCCCTTGGTTAAAATCAGCTTCTCACTATTCTTCCTTTGAAATTGATGAAACTTTTAATATATGGCACCACTAGAAAAAAGGAAGGATATGCGGGTAACGCGATGAGCTTTCTAATGGCGGGAACAAGTAATAGTGAAAACAGAAACTAAGTAACGTTATTCCTTCATATGTTGTCTATATTTTTGCGTGCTCTTTTAAGAACTCGTAGAATTCGTCAATAATATATGGCCAAGCATCTGCTTCGTTGTAATTATCTCTTACCGATTGTAAGTTGGGAAAACGCTTGAAAAACGGCATAAGCATCTGCCATGAATCTTTCGAAATTGATGGTTCCTGCTGTACAAAGGATGTCCACAGATCAAACAATTCTGGGTCTACTTTCGCTGGGTACTGTTCAGAGACAAAAAAGAGCTTCCAGTACAATACGGCCGTCTCGGTCTCTAGAGTCTTCGCACCAGGATCCAGTCCTAGCTCAAAAGTGTAATTGTAGATCTGTGCCATATAATATTGATCTATGCGTAATTTATAGTCCAATCTTTGTAATAATTTACGCATTTGTTGTAGTGTGGTACATCCATTTTCTTGCCAAGTGTAGGCAAATTGACCCTCAGTGATCTCATCCGTCAATCTCTGAATTTTTAACAAATGTGCAAGGGAAACAGTGGCTAAATCATCGACATGTAGACCTAAATCTGTAATGTATTTGAGAAGTCCGTCACTTTCCATTATAACTCCACGAGAGGTCTCAACGGCATAGTGACAAAACAATTGTTGTAGTTCAGGAGCATAGGCTTGACCTTGAGTATGTTCATCATCGTAGTATTCATTCAAGGCCTGGTTGACATCCCAATCGTGTCTATTCAAATAGTCTCTAGCTGTTTTGTCGCTGCACTGTGTCAGCGACTTGAAAGTAGATACTAGACCTTCCTTTATTAAACGTGAATCTTTGTTAGTAAATTCTGAGTTTTCAATTGAAAGCATCTAGCCATGCATCGACCATACCATTTGTATTGGATCTTCCTTGGGTTCCAGTTTTCTGGATTGTTGGTGTATATTTCATTCTAGGATTAAAAGCTCATCGCATTGAAATTCGCTTTTGTACATAAAAGAATGATATCAATTGACTTTGATCCATTGAATGAACAACTAGTGCTATTAGCGATGATGAACGTCACAACGAGACCCTGTGAAGATCTGAAGAGATTATTATGGCAGCTCCAGGAGGTAGCAGTCGGAATTCATCCTAACTGCGAAGATGACCTTGAATCGTTGTTAACATGGTTGAATCCCAATGAACCACAGAGCAACCATCAATGTAAGCCGCCCACTCTAAGGCTTAAAAACACTATCAAGCTTCTTATTAACCAATCCACTATTGATGAACTTTCAGAGAATGAGAAGAATGCTGGTTATTTGCTCATACAACTTCTAAGACAGTTCTATATCCATCAAGTGAGATTACACTTTTTTGCATCATTCTCGAACGTGCATACGTTTAAAGACGTCCAGAAATTATTTAAAAGCTATGAGATTCCCTTAAAATATGTTCCCATCTTTGAAAACTGTCCTGAAGAATGGATTGGCGAGAGGAATGGCCTCATACACTATTTATTAAATCGACACAAGAATCTTAGAGGCAATATCTTATTAAGGTTAAAAGATTTGGTTATGGAGGACGATTTTGACTTGGCAATGGACATAGTAAAATGGATTAATGAGGCTCATAGTAATGTATCGTCAATGGACTTGATGTTGGATCTCATTGTTGAGAAGATAAGCGGCTTTTGTCAAGAGCATATGGTAGAAGTTTGGGATAATAGATTCCTCATTATGGAAACTTTTAACAAGTTCATCACTAGCTATTGGAGCCAATTTTGTCTTTTACTAGGTTGTCCTGAAGATAATCACGAATTGACTACTGTGGTCTACAATCTATTTGAAAGGCAATTCGTACATTTAAGAACTAAAGAGATATTCGATATAGTTGTGGGGTCATATCCAGACTCTAAACCTACGCTACTAGAATTGAGAAGGGTTTTAGTGAAATCTGAGGATTTTACACAGATCGCGGTAGAATTCTTGTCAACCTTTGAACGACGGATCCTGAACCCTAGTATTACTACGGTAAATGCGTTGCTGGCTTACGTAAAAACCGTTAAAGCATTTTTAACTTTGGATCCAACTGGCCGCTGTCTTCACTCCGTATCTGCTTTCGTGAAACCCTACTTCCAAGAACGAAATGACCTTGTTACAGTATTGCTTTATGCTATTTTAGAATTGCAATCAGAAGAATTTGAAGGACCCACTAGGGCTTATCTGGACAAGAATTCGTTAAACAAGCTCTCCCAAGAATTGCGAGATCCTGAATTTGGTATTGAGTCCAACTTCGAAACTGTTCAGCAAGTGGATCTTCTCTCGAGACCTACTTCTTCTGCTACGACTGCTACTAATGCAGACTCACATTTGCTATACAAAGATGTTATTGGAAGTTTTCTTCAATGGACTCCGGAGCCCATGGATACCATCTCCAAGAATTATAGCAAATCCCTATCCGCCAGCAAGAATCTCTTGGATATCCTTACGGACATGTTTGAATCTAAGGATTTCTTCATCTCCGAATTTTTAAGTCTTCTAACCAGAAAGCTACTGAAATTGAAGCTTTACACATTGGATCGTAAGTGGTCCCACTGTCTAAGACTTCTCAAGACTAAATTTGGCCCCTCTGGCGCAGCTGCTATGGTCGCCGCTGGAATTGGCGGGGGTGATGGCCGGTCTGTTGGTGCTGTAAAAGGTGGCGATCCTTCCAATATCAACAATATCGATGTAATGTTGAGAGATGTGCGCAACAGCAGCGAACTTTGCAAACGCATGCATCAAGTTGCAGGATTAGATCAAAGGATCTATCCGAAATTTATCTCACCGCTCTACTGGAATCGGGATAACTCTTCGAACGCATGGACCTTCCAATTGGATCCTCAACTAGCACTTGAACTGAACAAGTATTGCCAAGTGTACAGTGAGATGAAACCAGGTAGAGCATTGAATCTCTACAAAGATCAAGGGATAGTTGTACTCGACCTAAACTTTCAAGACGGAAGAAAACAGCGTTGCGAGGCAACTTTGGAACAGTGTAGTGTAATTCAACAGTTTGATGCATCTACTGCTCCCACAACAGGACTTACCGAACAAACAATTGCTACACGCCTACAGATGGATCCCGCTAGAGCTCGTGCCGCTTTACAGCACTGGGTTCAAGAAGGTGTTTTGTACATCAGTGATAATACCTACAAATCGAGAGAATACCTCGAAGAAGTGCCTCTAAATGATAAGCCCAATAGCAACGATTCGATTAATGATAGCCAGAATCCTACCATAGCCACAGACCGCGAAACTAAACTTACAGCCATTTTAGACAAGACTTGGCCTTTTGTAGAGGGTATGTTGACCAATCTGGGGGCCCTCAAAGTCGAAAAGATCCATTCATTCCTCAAAGTGACCACTCCAAAAGAACTAGGATACAGTATGGTAACTCCTTCCCAACTGGAATCATACTTACACTCTTTGGTCGAGGAGGAGCGCCTCATTTGCACCTCCAATAATACCTACAAATTACCTAAATGATTTTTTTGTCAACCTCTAAAAAAAAAAGCTACAACGCCAATCATCTGCACAATGCAGATCGCTGACCCAATTGCTGCTTATCCCCTTTTTCTTTCAGCCCCCACTCCAATTAACCATTAGCTAGGTTGAAAGTAGACTCAATTCATCTAACCATTATTCCCGTTACGTCCAACGTTCTACATGGGTATAACCAAGAACAGAAACTTTAGATCCTAAGTAAACAAGAAGCGACTCAATTTCGCGTCCGTGGGTCCCTTCAGTTTATCATGAAGGGTCCACCTGCAGGTATACACGATTCTATGCTGTTTTGATTTACCAGTATCCACTATTTGTGTACCTCAACCTTTAGCTGTTCGAGGCTTCCGGAGTTTTCTGTATTTTTTTTTTTTTTTTTCGATAGAGAAATTAATTTTAACACCAAAGCGCCTCTATTGATGCTGGTGAAAACATTGAAAAAATGAGGTAGCAAGAGTCATCATTCAGCGGTGCAATCAAGCTTTTTTGTTGATTTAGAACCTAATCCCAGTCCAATGGTTCAATCCACTTTTATTTATTTATTTGTTTATTTTTTGCTTCCTTTCTTTGATTCCAAAACATTGATTATAAAAAGGCACTAGATCTCTGTCATATTTTCCATAAGCAATTCTAGGACCCTGGTTTCAAAGTTCAGCGAGCCATCGACAATGAAATTTGCAGCTCTCAGTACAATTGGATTCCTAACAACTGCCGTCAGTGGAGCGGCTATCGACTACCATCGCAGGGATGTTTCCCCCAAGGTCCTCCAACTTTCTTTCAACAAGCGTGAAGGTAGTAATAATAATAAGGATGCCTTGTCGCCTGTCGGGCAAGGTGCTGATATCAACGTGAACGCAACAAATCGTCAAATCTTTTACTCTGTTGATCTTAACGTCGGTACTCCCGCTCAAAGAGTTTCTGTTCTTTTAGATACAGGCTCTTCAGATCTATGGGTTCCTGGTGCTGATAACACATTCTGTAAAAGCCGTAAGGACCTCGGCTCGAATTCGACCGATCAGCCATTAAAGACCCCTTCGTTGCCTGCACCCCAGCCCACAATGGATTGCCAACAGTACGGTACTTTTGACTATACAAAGTCGAGTTCGTTCAAAACGAACGATTCAACTCTTTACATCCGTTACGGGGACAAAAGTTACGCTCTTGGCAGATTCGGCCAAGATACAGTTGCAATCGATTCTCTAGGTGTACCTAACGTCTCATTAGGTGTTGCTCATCAGGCCAGCGAGACTCAAGGTGTTTTGGGTATCGGCCTGGCAGGATTGGAAACAACAAAAACGGGATTTTCCACCACTTTAAATCAACGTCCCTATGAGTACGATAATTTCCCGCAGGTACTGAAATCCCAGGGTATTGTCGACTCCAACGCGTACTCACTTTTCTTGAATTCGCCAGGCGCTTCACAGGGTAGCATTTTGTTTGGAGGTATTGATCACAGTAAATACACTGGTAACCTCTACACGGTCCCTCTGGTAAATACTGGATCTTCCCAGAACCCAATCCAGTTCCAAATTACCTTACAAGGTGTCGGCATGACTCTAAACAGTTCCAATAGCACAAACCAAAACCTCACATTCTCCACCAGTAAATTCCCCGTTTTACTAGATTCCGGTACCACTTTGATGAGTTTACCAAAAAAGATTACAGACGAGATGGCCAAACAACTTGGCGCGACCTACCAGTCTGATATTGGCTACTATGAACTAAAATGTCCTCCTCAAGACGACGACACAAGACTTGTATTGGACTTTGGTGGTTTCCATATAAATTCTAAAATCACTAATCATCTCACCAAGTCCCAAAACGGCAACTGCTTGTTGGGCATTACTCCCTCTGAGACAGATTCAGGAACCTTGGGTGACGTGTTTCTAGTAGACGCTTATGTCGTTTACGATTTAGACAACTATGAGATCTCACTGGCACAGGCAAATTTTGGAAATACGGCACAGAGCATTGAACCCATCTCCGGCTCGGTCCCCGGTGCAACTAAGGCCCCCGGTTATTCCAACACCTGGACCGGTCCTGGGAGCATCACCACAGGTGGGAACATCTTCACTTCGAAAACTACAAGTGCTAGCACGACCCAATAAACATGAATATGCGAAAGAACGTTTAAATTCATTTGGTCGAAGCATCTCCCTTGTTTTTCTTTTTCCAATTATTTTTATTGTCCGCTTTCTGAAATTTGTCAAGCAGAGATCTTTTATTCGAGCAAGTCTCGAGAATGTCTACCACACATGATGCAAGGGAAGTAAGGAGGAACTATCTACAAATTGTATTTGCAACATGATGTTCTGACTAACAATGGTTTGCTTTCAACACTGGTACCCCCAATACTTCCTTAGGAACAGGAGGCTATACCGTTTTAGTCCACGAGGGAGGGAGAAAGAACTGAAGGGAGGAACAAGAGAAGTGTTGTATACCGCGAACCCAGAATCATACAGCATCTTTCTACGACGAGTATTGTATGTGACACGACAAACAGAATGCACGGATTAGCAGCTCGGTGAACGATATTTGTTTACCCATATGCAGGTCGTTACACTGGGGGAATGCCAAGTGCATAAGCTAACAAAAGCGATTTAGTACACGATGGACAGTTGCATGACTTAGGGTTCCCTTCGCGAGTAAATCACCGAGGTGGTAAATCGCAGTTCAGCCATACGTGTTCGAAGAGATATAAAAGAGTTGCATTTCTGCGATCATATTTCCGAGAATTATACGATACCCACTGAACCCAGTTGATCAAGAACCAGTGAGCTGCACGGTAATATGAAGTTTGCAAAGAGTCTTTATAGATATAGTTTAATCTCGAGCGTTAGTTCTTTGGCAGCTGCACAAAATGCCGATTCCTCAGCATCAGCGTCTCCATCAGTAGCCAAGATTGGGTTCAACAAGCTGTACGGTAAGAGTTTCCCAGAGGCCGCAGCTGAACACCAGAAGACGAGTCAGACCGGTAGCAAGGACTCTGATGTCGATTTGAAGAACCAAAACTCCTATTACAGTGTTAACATTTCGATCGGAGACCCTGGCCAGGATGTGACTGTACAGTTGGATACTGGGTCATCAGACTTGTGGGTTATTGCACCTGGTGGATTGCACTGTCCACAGGAAAACATGCAGAAGCGTGATGGCATCTTTGGTGACCCATTGGGTCAATTAGAGAGTTATTTGGATGGCGGTTCTGACGGTGAATACAGTACTTCATTCAATCCAGATCCAGATCCATTTGCCTTCCCAACTGGTTCTGCCTCAGGTTCTTCCTCAAGTTCTACACCTGGCCCAAGTTCAGCACCTGATGTTGGCAATAATGGTGGATCTTCTGAAGGTGGCAACTGCCAAACCACTGGTTACTTCGACGTTAAGAAGTCCAAGACTTTCCAAAAGAACAACACCGACCCCTTTTACATCCAGTATGAAGACTACACCTATGCAAAGGGATTCTGGGGCACTGATGATCTGCAGATTGGAGGCCTAAATGTGTCCAATGCATCCTTTGTTGTTTCCGATGACACCAATTCGACCTCTCCAGTGTTAGGTATTGGGTTCCTAGGTGATGAGAGTTCATATGCTACTAGTGGTAGCGGAAACTCACCCCAACATCCACACAAATATGCCAACTTCCCACAACTGCTCAAGGACCAAGGCAAGACCCAGGCTGTTGCGTACTCTTTGTACTTGAACTCGCCAAATGCTGCCGATGGTAACGTATTGTTCGGAGGTGTCGATCATTCCCAATACAAGGGCCAATTGTACACTCTACCAGTACTAAAACTCAATGAGTTGACGGGCAGTAGTGATCCATACACCGATTTGGCTGTCACTTTGCAAGGTGTCGAGCTAACTTCAGGTGGTTCTACCAATTCAGTCGGTTCAGACAAGCACGCAGCCGTCCTTGACTCAGGTACCACCGTGGTCTACCTACCTGATGACATTGTCCAAAACATTGCTTCCCAATACAGTGGTTCTTTAACTAATGAAGGCTACGCTATCGAGTGTCCACAAGACGCTGATAACGACAAGATTACCTACGATTTCGGCGGATTCAAGATCGAAACCGCTTTGAGCAACTACATCCTTGGCCAATCTGGGGACCAGTGTATGCTAGCTGTCCTTCCATCCTCAGAACCCGCAATTCTTGGTGACTTCTTCCTAAGAGATGCTTACGTTGTCTACGACTTGGAGAACAAGGAAATCTCGCTGGCTCAAGCTGCTTTCGACTCGTCCAAAGAACAAATCGAGCCAATCACTTCAAGCGGTGTGCCAGGTGCCAAGAAGGCCCCCGGATACTCTGATATTTGGCAAGATAACGATGGAAGTGACTTCGGCTTCTAAACTAGCCAGCTCCCCACCGAGATATCCCAGTACAATATGAGCATAGATATACGTATAGATATATAATTGTAGTCACTTTTATTTTATTTTATTTTTTATTTTTTTTTTTTCACCTCCTTCTAGAAGCAATGCTTGACCATTGAGGAAGCAGGCCATCACAATCTGCAGAAGCATTGCGCTGGCAGAATCGTAGATCAAGGAACGAAATTGCTTCAGGGCACTGGGAATCGATCTGAAAGTGTCTGGCCCAGGTGCCACGACTGTTTCTTGCTAAGCCATGCTGGTCTGAGTCGATCCCAACAGACAAGAATTCCCTCTGAGGGTCTTATTCTTCTCCCATCCCCAGCTTTTAAAGATTTCCTTCTCTATTCTATTGCATTTATTCCCTAATAAGTAGTGATTCATTTTTT